>JAOXYA010000022.1:17521413-17531937 GCA_028565675.1 Sorex palustris
ACCCGAAGGCCAAGGAGAAAGAAAGAAAGAAAGAAAGAAAGAAAGAAAGGAAGAAAGAAAGGAAGGAAGGAAGAAAGATAAAAGCTGATATCCAAGAAAAAAAATAGTGTGTGTGGAGTGAATTTGCTAATAACTTTTAACCATACGTGATAAGAGCCGCCTTCCTCATAAAAGTACGTAAGACTCCAGTGATCTTGGCCCCAGCCAGTCAAGTCCTCCGGATGCACTTTACCTCAGTTCCTCTCTCTGACCAACTCTGCCCGGTGCTCATGCATCTCCAGGCCCTAGTCTGCTTCATTTTTCTTTGTGCGCCATCTTTTCAAGTGTCAACTTCTTCTTCAAGTCAGAGTGGGGGCTGCTCTTTTCATAAGGCCCTTCCAAAAACCACCTGGGAAACCAAGACCTCTTCCCTCAGTTCTTGTCAACACCCTGAACGTATCACTATGGAAGCAGTATACTTTTCTTCTTACTTTGCTTAATGTCCTCAAAGGCAAGGGAGGGCAAACAACTCATCACAGTATTCAGAGGTTAGCACTGCAGCCTGCATCATAGAGTCATTAACTATATATGTGCTCAGTTAACAGTGCAAGCATCATATATAATAGCGCAAAGCTCCAGGCTATTTCATTACACTAGTATGTCATAATAGTATTCAAATGCTATGAAGCATAATGGTTATAAATTCACCCTAAAGTGGACATAAAACACCTCTTTCATGGAGTACTTGGGAGGATCAAATAATGAACTTAAGTGTTTAGCACACAGCTGAGCACACACAAGCATTCTAAATATTAAATGTATAATCATTATCACTATCAACATTATCATTAGGGCAACCAAGCTGAATTTATAATTTCTGCTTCCAACTTAACAGTTTTATTTGCCAACATTTTTTCCCCTATTAAAACAGTAATTAGTATAAGCAACTCTGCAAAGCCAGGAAAATGGCTAGTGAGGCACTCAGCAAATGCAGGACAGGGGAATTTTATTCACGACCGCTGAAGGACAAAGGCTTATTCCTGCAGTCTGTCATGCAAGTGTGAAGGTACAAAAGTATCAACATGAAAGAAGCATTTCTGCACAAAAGCAATCTATAAAGGGCTGGACAGACAGTGCAGGGGTTAAGGCACTTGTTTTGCATGTGGGAGACCCTGGGTGGGTCACTGGCACCCTGGTCACATGGTCCCTCAAGCACCACCAGGAGCAAACCACAAGCTGAGAGTTAGCCCTTGAGCATTCTGGATATTACCCCCAAACTTCCATACTGTCCCCAAATCTATCTATAAAAAGGAATCATAGAAATAACTAATGTTGATAGTACAGTACAGCTGGTAAGGTGCTTGCCTGATATACAGCAGATGCACTTTCAATTCCCAGGACTCCATATGGTCCTGGGAACCCTGCCAGGAGTAATCCCTGAGCACAGTCAGGTATGGCCCCCAAACAACAGCAACACCAAAAATTCAAGTGCTATTCTGGCGGTCACTGTTACTGTTCTCTCGTTGTTCATCGATTTGCTCGAGGAGGCCCAGTAACATTGTCAGACTTGTTACTGGGTATGGCATATCGAATACGTCATGGGGAGCTTGCCAGGCTTTGCCGTGCCAGTGAGATACTCTCGGTAGCTTGCCGGGCTCTCCGAGAGGGGCAAAGGAATTGAACTCAGGTTGACTGTGTCGGCTGCGTGCAAGGCAAATGCCCTACCCGCTGTGCTATCGCTCCAGCCCTCAAGTGCTATAAGCATTTAAAATACTGTAAGTTATTTCTTTGGCTTAACAAAAAGAAATAGATTCATTTCTTTCTTTTAATTACTAGACAGAATAATGTGACTTTACAAATAAATATTAAGTATTTACCTAGTTAATCTGCTATTAAACATTTGAATTAATTGATAGCAAACACATTTCATACATTGTCTATTAGATGCTATTTTGACTTAGAACTGCTGAAATTTAATGAAATAGAATATTCAAAGAGGGAAAAAAAGAGGCAACACAATTTTGCGTCTGTCTTTAAGGGAAATATAATGTAAAAATGAACTATTTGCAAATTCTACCAGTACAGAGTTAAATAAAATGAACTAGCAATAATTTAGGCCGGCTGCGAAGCAATAATTTATTTTACAAAGCAAATTTAGAATTTGGCCCTACATGGTTTTTCCTTTTGCATATCGGCCAAATTTAAATAATCAGCATTAAAGTGCTTTATATAGTCTGTAAATAAGATATAGGTATCATTATTATCACATTTTAAAATTTTTATTCTCAACCAATCTCCATTTCTGACAAACAAGGAATCTCAAAGCAAGTCAGACTTCTAACTGCAGCTTACCTATTTTTGGAGAAATACTGGAACTAGAGAGCAGAAATATTATTAAAAAATGCTAAATCCTTAACTTCTAATTGTTTTGCCATTACAATGTTAAAGTGCTTTTAAACTGAAATGTAATTCCATTAACCCCAGCTATTGACCAGTTTAACTTCACACAAATATATTGATCTGTGCAACATAATTAAGATGTAAAGGCAAAACAGATAAATCTGGGAGGGGGGAGTTCTTAACTTAATCTTATCTGAATTCATTATTAATGTCATGATCAGGATGTCTGCGTGAGTTGTCATAGAATCTAGCAAAATCTTACAAAGCAAAACACATCTTTATTGATTCCAGTCTCCAAGGGAATGGTCTTCCTTACTCACTCGAATGTTACTCTTCCTTTAAGATTCGGCTCAGATGTCCCTTTCCCCAGGATCTTCTCTCATATTATTGGATTTTTCCTGCTGGGTAATGATCTGTTTCACTCTCCACATCGTGAGCTCCTTAGGCACTGACCTGGGTCTCTCCCTTTTTCCTAACAACCTGCACATTTCTTTGCACATAAAACACTCTCAATAAATTCTGATTTAGTATGCTGCTAAATGCATGCACAGCAGTTCTCTTCCGGCGATGGTAAAAAAATGTCACTAATTATCGTCTAAACATAACATGAAGGTAAGGGAAACCAAAATAAAATAAAATACAATAAAATACAATAAAATAACCCCTTTTGGGTAAACTGAAAACACTGAGCATGTTCACTTCCAGATGCATCAGCATTACATAAAAGATGTTGAAACTAGTTAGGGGGAAAAAAAGACATGCCACGCATTTTCCGGTCTGAGAATCAGTCTGAAAATACCACGCCAAACCAGGACCTCTGGATGTACTCATGACAAACATTAAGTGAAGTATCAATCCCACACTTTCACTTAATGGAAACACAGAGTCAGAAAACCTTCCCAACCCTGGCAGGTCACACATGATTCTATTCAGCTGCTTGAGAATGAGCTGGTGATTCCCTGGGGAGCTGTGCACCCCTACCCACCCCACAATTCCTCACCCCCACTCCCAGTCTTGGCCAGCATTTGAGTGATATGAAATGTGTGTATCAGAATTCCAGTACGCAGAGAAGCTCCACACATGATCCTGCTTCCAGTCTCCATTTTGATGGTAATTCTTATTCCCTGTGGTCCAATTTCTCATACAACTGCTTTTAATTTTTCAGACCTGAACCTTTGAGCCTGAGACCATGTGCCTGGCTGGGTAACAAATTACATCATCATACACATGCCAAGTCCGACCTCACTCGAAAGGCCTTATTTGGTTCAGAAAAGAATGGTGGGCAGTGCAAGAACAAGGTTCTCATAGCCTAGTGGATCCTTCACATTAGGAATTCTTAGTCACAGTGGGGGCAATAAATATGGAATTTTCCAAAAGTCCACCAAATCTTATGGGTTGGGTTCTCTGTGGTCTGTGCCTCAAGACTT
The DNA here is from genome assembly GCA_028565675.1 of Sorex palustris. NCBI lineage: Eukaryota > Metazoa > Chordata > Mammalia > Eulipotyphla > Soricidae > Sorex > Sorex palustris. The sequence goes on from JAOXYA010000022.1 coordinate 17,525,220, forward strand.
TTGGGGCTCTCAACAAGAAGAGATAATCTCTATAGATTGAGTGGTTACTGTCCATCTTTATCTTGTCCTCTTCCCCACAGATGACCAGGGGATTTCTCTGTTGGACCATACCTTCAAACCGCTCCCAAGGAACTATGATATGAACTAGGTAGAGAGTTGGAGCAACAAGGAGAAATCTGGCTTATGCTCTTGTTCTGACTGTATATACCTGTGCTATGTATAATCTGACACCCACAAAGGGATGTGTAAATCAAGTACATAACTCATGAAGAGTAACATTTAAAGAAATAGCATCCAGAAATCTACCATACTAGTTAGACATTCCCAGTATTAAAGCATCTGTCTACTATTTCTTAAGTTATCCTCCCTGCTTCACCTACAAAGAAAATCTTAAATTTTATATGCATCATTCCCTAACACCTAATTTTATTTTGCTTAATTTTGAACTTTATAAATAATTCTCTAATAATCACTAAGTTTATCAAATGTTGTTCTTTCATATATTTGTAGATTAACTATGTCATTGAAAAAGTACCTGTGGTGCATTTTTTACACTGCTATATAATATTCTATCACGTGAATTTTTCACATGAATAATTCCAATGCTGTGGAATTAGTGTCTAATGGACTTTTGCAATCAGAAATAACACAAACAGAAGTTCCTCTGGAGTACTTTGTCAGGTCACAAAGTTTATAAATTCTCACTGTTTTCCAATAGTGCCAATTTGTTTCCCAAATGGTTATGCCAATCTACACTCCTACCAGCAATACACTCCACTATTTTTCAAAATATTAAATAATCTTTAAATAAAGAATGAAATCCATTTGATTTAAAGCTGATGATTTTATATGCCCAAGTTCTGAATAAAGATATGAACATCCTAAGAGTCTTTCGCATGGGTGAGTTAATACTTTGCTTCTCACTAAATAAAAGGGCTGAGAGGTATTTCCTAAAATATGCTTATTTTACCACCTTCACATGGTATTAACTAACAATTCAGCAATTCAGATTGGGCTAAAGGTAAAATATTTGAAGGCACAAATTATTTGAATGGTTCTTATCACTCAATTGTTAAGCCAGTTGGCTACCACATTGCCAAGAAATGACCGAAAATATAAAATTGCCCACTTAGAGCAGAAAGGTTTATACAAACTTAAAACATACAAAAACTATGACAAACTAAAAGATGACTTCGCTGACTTCAACATCAGAGGAAAGCAGGGGAACAGATCAACTTCAGTGAAGGCAGAAACACCACACTGAGTTGATTTTTAGAGCAGCAAAATTTTATAAGCTTGCCATCAGGTTTCGCAAGGCTTAGAGGAAAAGGCTTCTTCCTGCTATGATATCCCATGTCAGAGCTTAGATCTGTTGAAGACAAAATGCTGGTTTCCAGGTGGAGTTCCAGATCAACCAGCTATACATCTAAGCCCACACACAGCCAGGCACCCACTTGGGTCTGAGCACTGAGCTCCCAAGACAAGTGCATAAGAAATGAGAATCCGACAAATGGAATCTACTTACAGAAGAACAATTGGTGGTAGAATCCCCCAATAGACAAGCTACGTGGGAGAGGAACGGATCTATCTTTCTTTATGGACATGAACTGGGACCAGCACAGCTATCTTTGAGACAGTTTTGGTCAACACGGTTGTCAAGAGTTTCAAACTCTCCCGCCCATAGTCATTCGTGATTGGTAGGAACCATCACCTGAAGGTTCCATGATACGGAGGACCCTCTATTCTGCTCTTCTCCTTACTAATTAACTATGCACGAATTAAAGAACAGGAAAATATCTGTAAGGCTGCCAGGGGAGAACTGGAGATGTTTCAACTATACAATAATCCTCTGCAAAGCAGGAGGTAGGTCACAAAAGGAGGAATTGACACGCACATAAGTTCTTTGTGTCTGTGATGTTGCCTATTTATCAGATTTGGGGGTTCCTGTCAGCAAAGCTATCTGCTGGATAGATTACTGCACTGTTTCCATCAAGGAGGGCCAAGGGGCCTGCTTAATGCTAGGGGAGTCTTAGGAAGCAGGTGGCTATGAGGAATCAACCTTTCTTCCTTGGCCCTAAAATCTCTCCAACTGCAACTCTCTCCCACCCAAAGCCCAGGAAACAAAGCAAGCCAGTTTGCTCTTTCATCCGTGGTGCTTAGGAATGCCTGCCCGTGTGGTGGTGAGGAATGTGACTGTATCCTCAGGTGTAACTCCAGCTCAAGACCCAGCCAGGATTATGAACATCACATTTTAAAGATTCCTTTTGTAACACTGATATGTAAAGATCCTGTTAAAACATACTCATTTTCCACAACTACCAAAAAAAAAAGCTTTTATTTCAAATGACTTTGTATTCTGCCACTATCTTAAAAGAGTGTCTGGCTTTTTATTCAGTGACTCGATGGATGATCTTTTCAGAATATTATACTTCATTGTAAGCGCTTAATGAGGGACTAATTAGTCCTCCCCCATTCCTTTAAACGCCTCTGGGAAATGAGGTCAAAATGCATTTCCATGCCCAGAGCATCAGGTAAAAGCTGCAGCTGAGATGACAGAGGCAGAGAACGCAGAGACAGTGCAGGCATTAAGGTGTCTGCCTTGCATGCCGCTGACCCCAGTTTGGATTCCCTGCACCACCTAGGGTGACCTCCGCCCTGCTGCTTGCTCCCCTGAAATGCCATGTGTGATCCCTGAGCACAGAGGCAGGAATAGCCCATGAGCATCCCTGAGTGTGTCCACAAACACTCGCCCTTCCCACCCCCCTGCCCCCAAACTACAGAGGCACAAAAGGGAGAGAGCCCCTTTCCTCAGGTTGGGGTGGGGGGCACAGGTCTGCCAGGGTGCTTCTCTGTCCTATCAGGTGCAGAAATGTGGCAATATGTCCCCCTAACAAAAACCTCCAAACTGGGATATACCCTTTTTCTTTTCTTTTTTTTTTTAGTTTTGATCTTTTTGTGTCACACCCAGCGATGCTCAGGGGTTACTCCTGGCTTTGCACTCAGGAATAACTCCTGGCGGTGCTCGGGAGAGCATATGGGATGTTGGGAATCAAACCTAGGACGGCCACATGCAAGGCAAACGCCCTACCCGCTGTGCAACCCCTGGGATATCCCCTTAGATAAGAGAATTTAGTATCACAATGCAAAGGGTTTGCAAAAATGCGCCCAGGAAAGAATAATATAGCAGGAAAGAATAGAATACATGACAAATATCTGCTGGCTGAAAAAAAAAAAGCAGCACCAGGTTATCATAGAACAAGACTGTATAGGGTCTTTTCAGATGTAGGGACTACACGGGCAAAAATAGAATAGGAAATCATTGTCCTGACTTCACACTTTTAAAAGTTCCTGTTGTTTAGCTCTGTGAACCCCCCAGCCTCTGATCTTCACGCACCTATTGAGCGCTGACGTGCTTACCAACTGGCCTTCATGTCCCTGTCCACAATGCTGGCCAGTTGGGCGCCAGGGCAGTGGTGGGGGAGCAATCTTGAATTGCATTGTACTGAATAGATGGCCAGCCTCTGAGATCACTGATGGCTGCCCAGTTGACCTAAAGCCAGGACGGTCCAGTCCGTGTGTGTTTGTCTGCCTCCTTATGTATTTATCTGCCTCATTCTCTGCCACCGACCCCTGCTGGAGACGGGTCAAAGATGCCAATCTGATTGGCTTTAGACAAATGGTGAGCCAAAAAAAGCGACACCTTTATTATAAAAATCTGCAAAGAGGCCGTTCCAGCATGTGGGACCGCCCCCCCACCCCTGGCCCAGCTCCCAGCTCCTCTTCTCTCCTGAATGCTCTTTCTCTGGAAGTAACGTCTCTGGGGCTACTTGCTCCTCTGGCTTACCAAGTAGGGCCCCACGAGGGAGCAAGCAAGATGACGCGAGGATTCTGGCTTCCTGGCCTGAAGTGGATGATAAGGTCGGCAAAGATGGAGCTGGGGCGGTAGGAGAAGGACCGCTGGGACCCTGTGACACAGCTTCAAAAGGGGACTGAGTTAGCTCGGCTTAGGGCAGATGGCAGTTTCCAGCTGTTTATTTGCGATGCTGGCTGGTAAAACAGAATTTAGGAACTGGCCTCCCTTGACAGGCCATGGTACGTCCTACCACCCCCAAGGTCTAAGGTCCAGTTGGGGTATAACTTGGGTTATGGTTGCGGTAGTAGGCTGGAGCAATAGCACAGCAGGTAGGGCGTTTGCCTTGCACACAGCTGACCCGGGTTCAATTCCTCCGTTCCTCTCAGAGAGCCTGGCAAGCTACTGAGAGTATCCCACCTGCAAGGCAGAGCCTGGCAAGTTCCCCGTGGTGTATTCAATATGCCAAAAAACAGTAACAATAAGTCTCACTTTGTGTTCCTGGAGCGAGCAGGCGCCACTGGGCTACACTAGCACGTGACAGGGATGAATGGAGATGTTACTGGTGCCCGCTTGAGCAAACTGATGAACAATAGGATGCCAGTGCTACAGTGCTAAGGCAGCGGCAGATGGGGGACTGGCCAGAGTGGGCAGGTGAGATGATGGGTGGGTAGCAAGCAGGCCAGCCAGCAGGAGAGACTCGGGCAATGCTGCCCTGAAGATCACACCCCACCAACAGTCACACAAGGAGATACCAGAAGTGAGTTTGTGAGTCTTTTCCTAAGACACAGGTCAAGTCTGGGATGGCAGGAGATATTCCATGGACGCCCCCAGTCCTTGTCCATCCCTAGGTGCACAAAGTGCCTTCCCTGTGCACTGCTGCAGCACCCCATCAGTCCCTCGTCTGGCCCTGCAGAACCAGCCTTCACTGCCTTCCAGAACGTTCTCCCCCAAGGCCCCAATGGAATGGCCAGGAACAGCTAGCAACAGTAGGATAGGAGGGTTCTAGGCACACAGATGCAAACAGGTAGTTTCAGAATGGGAAGACTTTTGAAATCTGTGGCGCAGAAGATAAACCCTCCAGAACTTTCCTCCAAAGCTACTGCCCACCAAAGACAAACAACCTCAATGAATAGGATGCAGCAGTGTTCATTTTCATAAGAAACCATTACTTGAATACAAGGAAACAGAGACATTATTTGAACAGGTGAGCAGGTGGGCTCCATTTTTGTCCCCCTCCACCAAAGACCCCATGATGTAGGATGTCGCATGCAAGTGGAAAGATCAATGACCTCACGGCATTCTCAGCTGTGATGATTCTAGAGTGTGACTGAAATTGGCTCTTTTTATTTATTTATTTATTTATTTATTTATTGCTTTTTTGGGTCACATCTAGCAATGCACAGGGGTTACTCCTGGTTCTGCACTCAAGAATTACTCCTGGCGGTGTTCAGGGCACCATATAGGATGCTGGGAATCGAACCTGGGTCGGCTGGGTGCAAGGCAAACGCCCTACCCACTGTGCTATAGCTCCAAACCCGAGGCTCGTTTTTAAACACTACAAAAATGCAAAGCTGGGCAACAGCAGCAGATACACGTGGAGATCTTGGAAGCGAGTTTATGCATCTTTTCTCAAGCCATGGCAGTGAATTCTCAGCTAATACTTTCTAGTTAATTGTCAGGATTTATAATCTGAGGTCATGGATTCTGCACATTATTTGTTGTATATTTTTAAAAAATTCCATTGACCTTTCCCCGGGGACACCCCCTCTGCTTCCTAGGATGAGTCGTGTGGAACCAAGAATGCAGCCCGAGTTTAATGCTAGTCTGAAAGAAACCACAGTGGAAAGTAAATAAAAGCATCACACATGCTTGTTCCCCAAACCGAAGGAAATTATTTTAGAGTCTACACACTGCTGATTATACTCCATCAGTAGAGATAATTAAAAGTTGCCTATATAATAATATTAAAGAGCAGGCACAAGTTTTTTGAAAATGTCTCCCTGGTATTAGCTATGCAAGAGCACTGACTGAATGTTTAACGCTAATCAAATTCATCTCTTTTAAGAGTGTATAATAAATGGGTAGCCTAAAAGGAATGCTTTGAACAGAATGCTTCACTATTGTCTGATTATTCTAAATTTAAAACTCCAACAAAAGAAAGGATTATTCTTCTTGAGGTTGAAGATTCATGAGCACTCAGCAATGAAATTCCTTGAGGAGAGCAAATAAAAAAATTGCTATCTGCAAGCATCCACTGTTTTATGTCTGTAGAGTGTTTTAAAAATCAAAGTCACCATTCATTCAACAACAAATGTTTGTTTGAATAAATGAATGAAAGAAAAGGCCTGAAAATAACTTTACAAGTTTAATCACCTGGTAAGTTATGAATCAACGCAGCAACTTTAATCAGCCCAAAGAGCCCGGGCTGAGAGGAGGTAAACGTCAGCTCTCACCACGCAGGCCAGAGTCAGACCTGGAAACTGGAATCAAGTCTGTTGATTCTTGGAAAATGACCTAGCTGTCAGAGCCTGGCGGTTGCTTAGCTACCTGACTGCAAACTCTTAATTCGATTTGGAATGCATGTTACCTAGGCAAGGTGAGCTAAGATTAAGAGAGCAGAACAAAGTGCCACTTATTCCCGAAATTATATAGTGAGGGAGGGAAAGAAAGAAGGAAGGAACGAGGGAGGGAAGGAATAGGACTTCAGGCAGAGGTGACTCGATGGGCAGACATTCAGGGGGGGGTGCTCGTGTGCTCAGGAAGTAGTAGGGCCCTACAGGGCACTGCCCCCACAAACACGCAGAGGGCAGGCGGGTCAGCGGGGGTGTTCAGGTGCATGCACATGTGAGCCCCCCCACACACACA
>JAOXYA010000022.1:17615237-17627493 GCA_028565675.1 Sorex palustris
GGAGGGAGGGAAGAAGGGAGGAAGGAAGGAAGGAAGGAAGGAAGGAAGGAAGGAAGAAAGAAAGGAAGGAAGAAAGAAAGAAAGAAAGAAAGAAAGAAAGAAAGAAAGAAAGAAAGAAAAGGAAGTATCTGCTAGAGGCAAACTGGGGATGTAGGTGGAAGGAGGGAAACTGGGGACAATTGGTGGTGGGAAATGCACACTGGTGAAGGGACGGATGTTGGAACACTGTATGACTGAAACCCAATCATGAACAACTTGATGATTTAATTTTTAAAAATAAATTAAATAAATAAACAAACAAAGAAGACTGGGAAGATTCTATGTGAAGGGAAAGAGATATGAGTCTGCCATGGAAGAACCCATAGAACCAGGTGCACCTTCCTGGCTCTGCATTCATCTCCATTCAAAAGTAAACCTTTAGAGCTCTCTAATGATAACTAGGACAGTCTTCCCTAGGCCATCCCCAAATTTCCCAAATTCTCCTCACTTGTCTCTTGCTGGGCAATTTCTATTACAGGGGCAAATAACAGTCATCCAAAGATACCAGGAGCAAGGTTTCGCTGTCCAGTCATCTCAAGATGTGAATGATACAAACCCAGAGACATTATTTCCTTGCTATGTCAAAATAGACATGTTTAAGTGGGGACCACGTCCATCTGCTACGCCAATGCTCTTGACATATGCTCATGTTATGGCCCTGTTTACCAAATAAAAAAGGTACACAATAAGCTATTTTTTTTTTGGAGCCTTGTCTTCAAATTCTTCTCTTTCAAAATGTGTGGTTCTTACTGATTCCTTGAGGGGCAGAGAATTCCCTGATGATCTGATGAAAGCTACAAGCCTCTTTTGCCACAGGAAACCACATACATGTAGAACGTCACTCTGTAATACAATACTGGGAGGCCAGAAAGAAAGAACAGGGGATGAAGTGCCAACCATGCTTCAAGGCTTGTCACTGCAGATGGTCCCCTGAGCATAGCTAGGGATCACTCCTAAGTACAGAAGTAGGAATAGCCCCAGACAACCCGCCAGGATAACCCAAAACCCCCCAAAGAGAAGAGACAAATACAGTAATGAGGGGACCTAAGACATTCTGAAAAAGACCAACTGCCTTATTGTCGATGAACCACAGGCATGTCCACCCCATGTCCTCACCTGCCTACCCCACACATATATCTACCCACCCTCTTCTGGCCAATTCCTACCCAATCCCAGCTAGCAGCCATGCTCAGTGTTGTCACGTGACATGGAACCAAGGCTGTAAGAGACAAGAGTTACAATCTCCAAGCACATGTCAGGCAGTTCTGGAAATGTCACTGCCACAGTAGGAGGCTGGAACCAGCAGGGGTGGGGGTTGTAGTTATTAGCCAGAGTTACTCACTGCCCAGAGGGCCCCCAGCCAGTAACTCCAGTCAGAATCACTGGAAAGTGTACAAGCAAATGGAATGTTGAGCCTTTAATCTTTACTAACGGGTCCTGTTCTTTTGTTTTGTTTTGTTTTGTTTTTATAACCCAAAATGTACTTACATTCTTCTACTGTGTGTGGTTATAAGGGGGGGGGGGGGAGATGCATTAAAATGGCGAAAAGCCAAAGGATGGTTTAATTATAAAGAAGTGGCTCCCCCCAGCATTTTTTCCTCCAACAAACTGTTTCCACACATTGAACTATCTAACTGTTCCTATTCTTGGCTATGTGTATGTGGGTGCCGAACCCAACATAAATAATTTTAAAAAATCCAAAATAACTGGGGGAAAAAACTAAAATTATTCAGTGAAAATGTGTCAAATTATGGAAGTCAAATTAGTAACCAAACCTGATTGTATAATCAAACCCTATTAATATTTTCTGCAATAGAAATGAAGATTTTGTCATTCAAGTTCTTTAATGAGTTAGTTAATGCATTTAACTTGCTAAAACTGAATACACATGCCTGCTTTCCTTACTGCATATGCATTGTAAGTGACAAATACTAGTATTCCATTCAGTGATTTAAAATCTATTAACAGTCTATCACTCTCTTTCTCTCACATGCTTTTTTGTTTTGTTTGTTTGGAGGCCACTACCTTCCTTGCTGAGGGCTTACTCCTGGCTCCGTGCTCAGGGATCACTCCTGGGAGATTCAGGGAACCATATAGGGTGCCAGGGATCAAACCTACATTGGACACATGCAGAACAAATGCCTGACCCACTGTACTATCTCTTCTACCCCTTGCACACACTGAACTTCCTATATAAATTTTGTTTCCAGATTTAACACTGTCACTATGACCATCCTACCCAAAGCATTATACAGATTCCATGCAATCCCCAATAAAATTCCAATGACATTCTTCAAGGACTTAGAAAAAAAAAGTCTACTAAGACTTGTATGAAATCATAAAACATCAAGAGCCAAAGAAATTCAAAGAAAAACAAGGTGAGAGGTATTGCATTTCCTGACTTTAAGCTGTATTAAAATGCTCTAATAATCAAAACTGTGATACTAGAAGATACTCACAAACCAACTGAACAGAATCAAGACCCCGGAGATAAGCCCTCAGCTTTATGGACAGCAAATACGACAAAGGACCTGGGTACATGAGGCGTCAACGATGGTGTTAGGAAAACTGGTTAGTCCCATGTAAGAAAATGAAACTGGATCCGTGTCTCATGCCGTTCATAAAATGTTAACTTAAAGAGGAATAAAGAACTTGAGATAAGACAAGAATGCATTGAGGAAAACATAGGCAGAAATCTCCAGGAAACAGACCTCAGTGGTATCTTTAATGATTTGACTCCAGAAGCAAAGATAACAAAAATTAAAAGCAAACAAATGGGACTAAAAGAAATTAAAAGTTTTTGCATGACAAAAGAAACTCAAGCTTAAATCAAAAGATACCCTATTGAGTGGGGTAGAGTATTGGCACAGAATACATCATACAAAGGACCGGTGTCCAAAATTTCTAAGGCACTCAAAGAACTCAACAACAGCAACAAATCCCATAACCCCACCTAAACACAGGGAGAGGAGATGAAACATACTTCACCAAAGAAGATATATAGATGGTTACCAGACATATGAGAAAGTGTTCACCATCACTTATTATTAGGGAAATGCAAATTAAAGCAACAAGAACGTATCAATTCACACCTGTGAGAAATGCATATATCCAAAGACTAGAAACAACCAGTACTGATGGTGAAAAAGGAACCCTCCTTCTTGTGGACCCCTATTCTACAGGGAAGCCCCCATTTATGCATTTTTCCCTGTCCCCTTCCCCCAGCCCTGGACAATCTATATGGCTCCCAGTTGAAAAACATCACTAGAAGTCAGCTAGAAAATGTAAGCTATGACTATAGCTTCATCCAAAAGAAGGACCAAGAGACAAAACTAAAATACACTTTTAAGCCACGCTCAGCTACTCTTGGCTCAGTGCTCATGGAATCACGCAGTGGTGGGGAATTCAACCTGTGTGCAAAACATGCACCCCAGTTGGTTGGGCTATTCCCCAATTCTCAAATGCAATCTTTCAGAGATAAAACCATGTGATGTGTCATCAGTTTAGTTAAAACCTTTTATTTATGAATCTAGCAAATTTCCCTTAAATTTCCTTAAGCTTTTCTGGACAAGTTCCCTGCATTCAAAAGAATAAGTTCCAATGTTTAGTCAGAAAAAAAAACGCTCTGGAGCATTAAGATAATTACACAATTTTAACTTCTAAGTATACATTTTTTAAAAAAATTAATAACACAGTGTACTCCCTTGCTTGGAAGGAAATTTAAATTACAAAGAATATGACTTTCAAAATTCCTGGACCCAAAAGCCATTTAAAAAATAGCCCAAAAGTCAAGGAAAGCATCGCTAAATATTTATCATGGTACCTATTTCTACAATATGAAAGTTTCTAGCCACTGCATCTTGCAATGGATATCTGTTTTTTATTCCACTGTGCTTTTTCAGCATAAAACAACAGCATGTTGATTCTGGTATACAATCATAAAAGAGACTCTGAGGAAAGTTCAAAGTAACCTCAAATGTGATGACTTCATGTTCAAAAGAATTTTCTCACATTAATAACATGGAAATCTTTGCCTCTGTGTGACTCACATGACCCTGACGAGAAGTTCGACCAAACTGGTGATGGCGGCCAGGTGAAGGCAGAATGCTATTGTCTCCTGAGTGGCATTCTCTTCCAAGAAGGTGGCTTAATCTGGGCAACCTTCATGAGGAACTAAAGCAGGCGAGAAGGGAAAGACTATCCTGGATTAGTCACTGCATTCACCCACCACGACAAGCAAATTGGGAGGTTGGAAAAGGCCTTTGGAGCTGCTGATTCCCCAGCTCAGAGTGATAAAAAAGAAACCCGTAGGGCCAACAGTGGGGCCAGGCCTGGGTGGCACTGTCATGGATGAGGAGGACATTGTTGGTCAAGACTTTCCCATCATGCCCTGCGCTCCAACCCTGTTCCTGGGTTCCCCCCAGGAAAAGACAGGAAGTGAGGTACAGACAAACATGGAGTTCCCCAAACACATTCAACTCTTTTTAGTCAATCCTGTAAGTGAGTTATGGTCCATTTGAAGGAAGGGAGACCAGACAGCTAAAAATAATGACTATATATTAAAGGCTGAAGTGGTTACAGAGTTTTCCACCACAATCCCTTCCATCATCTAGAGCTTTTGCTTTCAGTGGGGTATCTTCCTGGTATCTGCTGGACCTTGGACTCCTTTTCTAGAGCCTTCTCAAGCAGAAAAACTGGCTTTCAGCTTCCTCGGGTCTCCAGAACTGCTATTTATTTCTCCACAACTGCATGTTTTCATTCTGGAGGAGTCTGATTGTTAATGTGCTAATGTGAGCTGCTTAAGGAGTCAAAACGTCTAGAGAAAAGCATGAGCTACCCATGGCAATAAAAGTCAGGACATGTCTATAGCATGGAAACGACTCACTGTCTCCACACAGAGACTGGAGAAACACTCCCCACTGCCCCAGCCCAACTTTCAGTTCTTGGTGAGTTCATTTCAGAGGAAACACAAAACAGTTCCATCCAGTGTTCAAATCAGACAGCAAATGGACAAACACATGTTGGTTGAACTGTCCTGTGCACGTCAGCCTTAAACTGTTTTCCTTCCATTCTCCAGTTGCTTAAAGCCTGGCAAGCTACCCATGAAGTATTCGATATGCCAAACACAGTAACAACGAGTCTCAGAATGGAGATGTTACTGGGCCCGCTCAAGCAAATCGATGAACAACAGGAGGACAGTGCTCCAGTGCTCCAGTTGCTAATGTTCCTTCCCTTGCACTCAGTGGACATACAAGATGGATATCTACCCACAATCTCTTCCCTAACAATATCTAATCTCATAAGGGAGAATGAGCGCCACACAAATGGACATTTATTTCCGCATCTTTCTGTATCAATGCAAGAGGGAAAATGAATCCAAAGTATTTCTGAGAGTAAAGATTCAATAACTGCAGATCTTTCCAGTCAATTCGGGCAAGAGTACACAAGCAACAAATTCTCACAGGTAAGAGTGAATGGTGAATATTTGCTGAATAAAAGTACCTGGCATGTCTCTCTTTCCCCAAGTTCTCTGAGTCCCCCACCTCACAATACCCATGCACATTTTTCTTTTTGATTTTAATATGGAACTCAATCAATTAATTATGATGGAACACTAGGAAGGAGTTTCTTAACACTCCTTGAAGTATAAAAATGTAGGAGGTTTCCACTAACGTTAAAAGGGATTTTATGTAGATCTTAGTGCCCCTGCTAAATTGAATCAGAAAACACTAAGATCATAGAGCTTGTCTTGTTGATGATGTCAATTATCATTTTTAAATGCAAATTTCTAAGAGCTCTTGAGCCCTTCCTATGTGACAACGAATAATTACTTAACAGGGTCCCATTACAATTAAATCTCCTAAGAGTTCAAACCTTAGGAGCCTAATTAGACAGTGAACATATGACCTCTTTGGTCTAAACTAATATGACAAATATTTCAAAAGCTCATTCGTCCAGAAAAAGTAACCGTTTGAAAAAATAATGGCTGTCTATCAAAAAGTCTTCTCAATTAAATAATGATCAGGCCAGCGAGATGGTAAAAGGGTTAAGGTCCTTGCCTTACACTCCACTGACCCATATTAAAATCCCCTGCATCTCATGTGGTACCTACCCCTCAGAGTTCACACCTGAGCACAGACCCAGGAATAGATCCTGAGCACCAATAGGCATGGCCTACAAGTCTATATTCTGATATAAAATATGTAAAATAGATGATTCTATGCATAAATATCCTACTCCCTCACCCCACCTTCCCTCCACTTTTTCCTTCTTCTCCTTCCCTTAAAATTCAACTGTTTCATAATTACTTAAAAATTCACACAAATATCAGCACATTCATAAACTAAAATGGAGGCTTTAAATATGATAATAGAACAATCAATTTTGGATCCAGATATAAATTTTAGAGGAGTAAATGCAAGTAAAAATAATTCCAAAGTGAGGTAGGAGGGTGACAATGCCAAACATTAATTGTCATTGATCATCATCCATTGTCAAAAATACCAAAAAAAAAAAAACCACAAAAAAGCCACCTTGATAAACTGGCTTAGATTGGGGAGGGTGGGGGGAAGGTTGGCATATGTGCCAGGGATTAAATTTGGGCCTTCTGCATGCAATGCATGAACTCAGGTCATCTCCAGCTTCCTCCTCATAAGGCTTGAAAAAGCAACAATGTTACCACTTACTTAGTTACAGAACAACTTCCAAGTGATTGGTAAATTACTTAATGAGTTGAATCAGAGAGCTGATATATGTTATTATAAAGCATAACGATATTACATATAATACCACGTAAACCAAAGGCAAGCACTTGGGGGTTTCTCACGTAACTTCTGATGCGCTCTCATTATTTAGTAGTTTGACGCTACTTTCAGTTCTTTCTTGGTGTGTGTGTGTGTGTGTGTGTGTGTGAAGTCAAAGCGTTTTACTTCGGTAGTACGAAAGCAAGAAGAGAGAAAAGAGCAGACCCATGTGAACCGTCTGAAAGGAGTCACGTTCCAAGTGGGGACGAGGGTGATTCCAGAACGGAATCAGCCTCCGTGACTTTTGAGCTAGAAAAATCTTTTTTTCAAGGACAAATTACTAATATAAACACAGACATGACTATGAATTCATACTATAAGAGGACAAAAAATTAACAAAATTATCTGCAAAAATTTTGTTCTATAAATCAAAGTTCCCCAAACTTACTTGACCTTCTGCCTCCTCTCCAGAAAAAAAAAAAAAACAGTGTTCCCGGAAACCTATCTTCTTTAACCCAACAAACAGAAAACAACCCCTATTTGTGCCCAAGGCTACTATCATTCTCCCCCAGTCATTTCTGCACACCTCTCTGGGGTGTTGTCACCCATTTTTGGGCAACACTACAAACCGTTCCCTCCATTCCCCAAGCAAAGAAGTTACCCAGCTCAATAGCAAGTCCTCCCTGAACCCCTTGAAAATACCAAAAGAGAGAGGCAGGGAGAAGAGAAAGAGAGAGAGAGAGAGAGAGAGAGAGAGAGAGAGAGAGAGAGAGAGAGAAAAGAAAGATACCTGCCACAGAGGTAGGGAGTGGGGTGGGGGGTGATGGGAGGGAACCTAGGGGGACACTGGCGCTGGGAAATGTACCCTGGTGGAGGGATGGGGGTTGGAACACAGTATGACTGCAACCCAACCATGAACAACTTTGTAAGGGTCTATCCCATAGTGATTCAATAAAAATATTTTTAAAAATTAAAAAAATAAAAAGGCTGGAGAGATGGTAGAGTGGTTAGGGTGCTTGCCTTGCACACAGCTGATTGGGGTTCAATCCCCATCACCCCATATGGTCTCCCAGTCCTGCCAGGTGTGATCCCTGAGGGTAGGAGTAAGCCCTGAGCATCACTGGGTGTGGCATCCAAAATGATATATATCACTTACATGCAAATTACATAGACATTTCCTCATTCATTTGGGCTGGAGCCATAGCACAGCGGGTAGGGCGTTTGCCTTACGCGCAGCCAGGTATGGCCAAGCCGGGTTCGATTCCTCCGCCCCTCTTAGAGAGCCCGGCAAGCTACCGAGAGTATCTCGCCCGCAGGGCAAAGCCTGGCAAGCTCCCCGTGACATATCCGATATGCCAAATACAGTAACAACAAGTCTCACGATGGAGACGTTACTGAGCCCGCTGGGGCAAATCGATGAACAATGGGAGGACAGTGTTTGTTTCCTCATTCATTTACCCCAAGTGTTCCCACCAAGGGCCCTGAAGGGAGGGGGTGGCCTGGACCCCCTTCACCCCAGGAGCTCTGTTGGTCATGAGAGCAAAGGAGGGCCTGGAACTCATAGGCAGCGTTTATCCAGCTTCTGCCTCTGTCACCCCTGCACTTTGAGAGGGGACAAAGACTTCCTGCATGCACGGGGTGACTGACTGAGGGGAGGTCAGACCTTTGGCACACTGCCATGAAAGGTAGCAACAAGTGGCAGGAGGAGAGGAGAGAGGGGTGACAGGACCATCTGGAGGGAGGGGAGGCGGGCTGCTGTGATTGACAGCCTGGGGTAGCCTTTCCACTGAGAGCAGGGGGCTCAAGTGGATGGCCAGGGTGTGGCAGGAGGTTTGGAGCAGGCTGAAGACTTCAGGAATGGCATGAGATGCCCAAAATGCCAAGTCGGAATGGGGTGGAGACCAGATTCCGCCACCACCAGGCCCCCATCCCCATCCCACCCTCAGCACCACCAGCATCCACTGGGTCGCAGAGCTAGCACAGGCGGTAAGACACCTACCTTGCCAGGGGCCAACACCCAAGTTGGATCCCCCAGCAGAGCATAGGGTCCCACCAAAAGTGACCCATAAGCAGAGTCAGGAGTAAGCCCCGAGCACTGCCAGGTGTGGCTCAAAAACTAAAATAAATGAAAAGATCATGTACAGATGCACTGCCGCCGGCCACATGCTCTCTTTTGAGCTGTTTCACAAACTTGGAGTGAATTCTTCCGACCACCAATTCTAGTCCCCACTGAGCAGAGCAAGTCCCCTCAGAGTTTTAAGGGACTTGGCCTTCCGGTAAAGGGGAAGGCCGGCATCTGAAGCGCAGGGATAAAAGGACGGTATCCCCAACTACCACCAGACACCCAGACATCACCTTTCAACAAGTCTGGACAGCAGCCTCGGAACCTTTGGCATCCCTTTCTCCCCACACCACGCCCTCATTCCTTCCCCGGCTCCTGACAATTCAGTCCTAATTACTTAAGGACTGTTAAGGCCAATAACACAGAGGAGAGCAGATCCAAAGAGGAGATTTCTGAGGACTCGTAGCAAACCAAACATGGTGGACATCCGAGGACCCCTCAAACAGGCCTGCATCTGAGTGAGAGTTGCCCCCTCAGCCTCTGAGAAGGGCTTTAGAAACCATCATCCCAGAGCCTGAGAGATAGTACCTGCCTTGCATGAGCTCGAACCCAATTCGTTCTATCCCAGTCCCACACAGTACCATGAGCACTAAGCCAGGAGTAGCCAACCCTGGACACCACCAGATATGATCTCAAAACAGAGCCCCCCCACCAAATAAAATATAAAGAAAGAAACAAAACTTTCTCCCTAGCTGCAGAATATCTGATGACAGGGTTTGCTATCAGCAGGGCCAAGATGAAAACTTGTACCTCTGTCTCTCCCTTCTTACCAAACTCCCAAGGTATATACACGTGTGTGTGTGAGTGTGTACACGCATGCACACACACGCATGCTTGCATTTGTGTGTCTAATATATACGCATATCATTTTGCCGGAGGGAAACATCAAAAGAAACCTCTACGGGGTAAATGAGTAACAGAAGCCCAGAGCAGGCAGAGAGAGTCAGGATAGTGTGTGAAAACTAGAAGCTTTCTCTGGCGTCCCTTGAAACGTTTTCTCCTCTGAGCTCAGACTGACTGGCTTTTCTGTTTATTCACCCCTAAGCCCTACCTAAGACTCCAGAGGAGGGGCTCCTCCATCACTGAAAGCAGCCCCACTTTCCTTGCAAAACCAGACACTGCATCTTTTCTTTTTTTAGTCTTTATTTTTTTTGGGGGGGGGGGGTCACATCTGGCAATGCTTAGGAGTTACTCCTGGCGCCGCACTCAAGAATCAGCCCTGGTGGTGCTCAGGGGACCATATGGGATGCTGATAGTACACCCAACCCTCTGTACTATGGCTCCAGCTCCCTGGCATTGTATCTTGTGGCACCCAAGCCCTTTGACAGCAATGCCACTGCAATAAAGTGGGCACTGTACAAGGACATGGGGATTGAGTGCCCTGCAGCCACCTCAGGGGCTCCACCCCTGATCCACTAAGATTTCCCCCAGCCTCGGGTGGCCTCAGAACTCTCCCGGTGCCACTCATGGAGAAGCCCCTCCTTCGAATTAGCCCTGGCAACGGTCTTCTTCCACTACCTCTGACAGATCCTGCTCCTTCCAGAGAGGCCTGTCCTCCGCCCCCAGAATGGGGAAGCCCTCCGAGGGAACAACACTACAACCAGGAGAGCAGCAGGCCTTGGCACACAGGAGGGCCCCAGGAAATGTGGGTTCCATTTCGTCCTTTCGCCCCTGTTGAATGGAAAACCATTAGGTCATCCAGGAGTGGGCAAGAGACTAAAAAGAAATAAACTTTAAAGATGAGTAATCACTCGGAATTTCCCTGGGTTTGATCCCTGGCATCGCTAAACAAAACAGAAACACACACAAACTCCTAATTCCTTCCTCTCCTCCCCCTTCTCATGCTCATAACAAAAAACAACAACAACAAATAATAATAATACAGAAATGAGTATATGAACATAATGTGTTCTGGGATTAAAGGGAAAATACTTATACATCTACATAAACAATATATATTTTATATGTGTGTGTGTATATATATACACATTCATATTGCCACAGAATATAATAAGGCATTATAAGCAAATAAAATTTCCCCAGGAATCCCATGCACCAAATGTTTTATTATGAGCACCCCACATAATGCTTGCTTTCAGGGCAAACCTCATTTCTAACAAAATTCTTCAGGGGCTGGGATGATACTTCAGGGCTCAGGGTCACATGTTTGCCTGCATCAGGACCCAGGTTCAACCCTAGCAGCACACGCATGGCACCCCAAGTACTACCCAGAGTAGCTCTGGAAGTCCCTAAACACCACTGGGGTGGCCCTGGTGGTCCCCGGTGACCTCCACATCCTTGGGTTATCGGAAAGACTGAGGCAGTATGAGTGTGCAGGGTCCCCTGAGGACTGCGTGGGAGGCCCCAAGAAAAGTAAATAAAAGAAGAGAGCTCCTTCAAGGTCCCCTTCTATTGTACACTTCAGCCACTGCCTTCCACAGCTCTCCACATCCACGCATATCTTTCAAAAGCTAATTGAAGCATAGAGAAGTTAAACATGATTCATTCCAGATCAAATCTCCAGCCGGTGGAAAAGCCAGAAATAGCCCTGCCCGCCGCCCAGGCTGGGGGTGCTGGCCCATACTCCACGGTCAATCCCGGCTTTTGAATGTTGTTTTCAAAAATCCCCTTGGGACTGTAAAAGCAGCTCAGTGAGGACATGCGAGAAGGAAGAAGCATGTAACAAATTTCTTTTCCATGCAGAATGTCACATTCCTGAACCAATAGCTGAGGCCGATTCTTTGTGAACATGACCATGTAGTACCACTTGTATGAAATTTTATGACTTCATCTTTTTTAACAGCTACATAGTACTCCATTGTGAAGATTTACCAAAGTTATATTAACCAGTCATCTGTTCTCAGGAACTCAGGTTTTGTACAGATTTTGGCAATTTTGAACAGTGTAGCAATCAACATAGAAGTGCAGATATCACATTGACTGTAATTTTTTGCCTCTCCAGGATATATTCACAGAAGTCGTATTTCTGGGTCAAATTGGAGTTCAAATTCTAATTTTTTGAGAATCATCCATACTGTTTTCCAAAAGAGCCAAATCAGTCAGCATTCCCACCAGCAGTGAAGGAGGGTCCCACTCTCTCCACATCCGCACCAAAATGGTTCCTTTTGTTCTTTAGGATGTGGGCCAGTCTCTGTGGCGTGAGATGATATCTCATTGTTGTTTTGATCTGCATCTCCCTGATGATTAGTGATGTAAAGCATTTTCTCATGTGTCTTATTGCCATTCGATTTCTTCTTTAAGAAAGTTTCTGTTCATTTCATTGCCCCATTTTTTGATGAGGTTGGATGTTTTCTTCTTGTGGAGTTCAACCAGTACTTTGTATATCCTTGAT
>JAOXYA010000022.1:17634984-17647019 GCA_028565675.1 Sorex palustris
GAGGAGGAAGAGGAGGAAGAGGAGGAGGAGGAAGAGGAGGAGGAGGAGGAGGAGGAGGGGAAAATCTAACAGACCTCTATTCCTCGAGCAGCTTTCTTTTGATCGATACTGTAAAAATTCTAAGTCATTCTGTATCTAAGTCCTGGATATATCTAGAAACGCCCAGATTCTACCACAGACCAGAGAACGCCAATATGTTTTAGAAATGACCATTATCGCTAAAAATTAAAATCTGCAAATCGGGGTCAGAGCAAGAATGATCTGGGAACTAAAAAGCAACCACCTCCTAACTTCTGGAGACGTATAAACATGGGAAATGAAAACAGAAGAGTATGGCTAGGAATAGCCGATTCTAAGGCTCAGCTTCTTAAACCACCAGCACTGGCTTCTTTTAGCTAGGATCGCTGAAACACCAAGATGCTCTGAAGGACACGTCCTTACTGTGGCTAATACTGATATTGCAGTCACTGGAAGCAATTCAAGGGGCCACTGTCATAAGGGGGGGGGGCGGGGGAAGGC
The DNA here is from genome assembly GCA_028565675.1 of Sorex palustris. NCBI lineage: Eukaryota > Metazoa > Chordata > Mammalia > Eulipotyphla > Soricidae > Sorex > Sorex palustris. The sequence goes on from JAOXYA010000022.1 coordinate 17,635,504, forward strand.
ATGGTATGAGGGCAATCTGTTCCAGAAAGTCTAAAATCAAGTTGACGACTATAATATACATTCATGTTCTTCCCTCTCTCCTATGCAAATAGGTAAAGTATATGCATGAGTAGATACGTTGGCAAGAGGCAAGGATACTTTTTAATGGGATCTTTTTAAAGCACATCTACAACTGAATTATTTATAGGTGCAAATGGTGTCATAATACCAACCTAGGATTATTACTACGGTTGCTAGCCATGGCTTAGAAATGTTTTTATTTTACTTAGAATGTTTCTGTTTGCTGTAACAATCGCCACGGGTGCTGAGCAGCCATCTGACCTGTGTCTTTGTCCATAAAACAATCCTATAAGATATGTAAACATGAATTCAATTTTCTTTAAGTCACAGGAAGCAAAAATACAATTGTCAGAACAAGAACTGCTTTCTGTGGGATATTCTAGTTAAATGAAAGCTATTCAACTTGAATCAATTGCTGTATCCATTCTCCAATACACAGCAGATTTATATTTCAGAAGGTTTTTTGACAGAGAACAAAATGTTACTGAAATATCTCTTCCATTCCTTTTGTCCTACATAACATTCCATGGGCTGAACTCCCAACAAGGGGCATATACTTCTCAGCTTCTGTTTGTTCTTGTTCTATTCTAGTTTGTCTTTGTGGCCAATTTTCAGTTTTGACCCTTTCCTGACAAAAACCTCAATCTGCACCTTTTGCTTGTGTGACAACTTGCAGCACAAAGAAAACTTAGATTGTGATTCCGCACCATCTTTAAGCATCCATAACTTTAAAACATGAATCCTGCTGTTTCAATCAATGAGACGACTTCGTTTTTCTTTCTTTCTTTCTTTCAATAACTGCTTATAAACACTAGACATCCAGGGAGAAAAGGATTCCAATCCAACAATCCACACATTTCTACACAAAACCAATCACTTGGGTATTTAAAAGCTAGATCTGTGGCGAGAGACAGGCTAGAACTAGCCGGAACAAGTCTGTGCTGGATGAATTTAGCCTCCACTGCCTCTACTCCGGGTCATCCAGGGACTAGGCCTACGGGCAAACACCAAGATGGAAAGAATGGATCGCTGCCTATTCGCTAGCGTATCTGTGGAAGGCCTCAACGAGAGCTCAAGAGGGGCATAACGCAAGGTGTGCAGCGCAAGCTGGTGACGGCAAACATTCACCACTGTCCTGGCCATGTTATGACTAAGCCCGAGCCAGCTCCACAGCGGTGGGAAACCAGATTTCAGACAATGGGAGAGCTACAACACGGGGTTCACAGGGAACGAAGTCCAAGAGGAGATCTCTGGAGGTGGGTGGCATCCTGTAGGGTGGCCCAGAATAAAATGGTGACGCACTATTGCCTCCTGGCGAGTTCATATACACTCTGAACGGCAAAGACACCAAGTCCCGTGTACTTCCACCGAAGATCCTGGGGCAAGAAGTGATGTCCGCCAGCACTCTCTGTGACCTGTTAGAGAGAAACATTCTTAGCTACTCCATCACCAAGCACATCTCCCCCGCCAGGCTGTATCACCTGCACACCTAGGAAAAAGCTGGAAAGAGACGGATGCAGGGTGGGGGTTGCGTCGGGGGGATGTTTATAAGATAGACAACCTTTGTCTTGTTTCGGGGTCACTAATGAGGCTTCCACACATACATTCAATCTCCAGGAACGTCTGCGAGTGAGTCGGATTCTAAGTATTTCTAAAACTCCATAGCATGCTCATCACCATTGAACTACTTCTACAAAGACAAAAAGCCTTCCGAAGAGTTACTGCACTGGCTCTGGCCCCAAGAGACGGACAGCGATTATTCACTGCAAGATGAATGGTCAGATGTCAGAGGACAGAGCCCCATCATGGGAAGTGGCTCATGTCCTGCACTGCCCCGCCGTAGCCCAGGAGGTATGAATCTCCTTCACAGATGGCAGGATAAGCTCCCTGCACCCTCTCCTCCAGCCTCCAGCAGAAGCACAGCTCAGGGAGAGAGGAGATGGCAAAGCCTTCCTGTCTACCGTCCCATCAACCTAGAAAAGGCCGCCCCTGAGCAGACGCATCCAATTGTAAGTTTCCACGGATGAGGTCAATTTTATTTCCTGATGTTTTCAACCTTGCTGACACTGGTGCATTAGAGGAAATACAGCTCGAGAGGCTCAACTGGAAAGGTGCAGAGGCTGTAAAAGCAAAAACACTCTCTACCTATCCATCAAGTTTAGACTTGGGCACCACACACACACACACACACACACACACACACACACATACACACACACACACACAATCTGACATCTAAATTTATAAGAAAAGGTTGGCAGGGGGAACTGGAAGTCACATAAATTCCAAGGATCTGGACTCTTACATGTCTTCATCTATCAGATTGCAACTCAAAATTGTTCTACCGTAGTTGCTTCCCAAGAGGGGGTGATACTGCCCCCTTGGGGTGCTGGAAAGATCCAGGAGGTGGTAGTGGCCTCCATGCAGTAGGAACGGGGGTGGGGGGAGTGGATGGCATTTTCTGTGTGTTTGCCTAAAGAAGGTATATTTTCAGGGTAATTCTTAAAGGGGTGAGGTTAGCCAAACAAAGTTGACAAAGTCTGCTCTTTGGGGTCAACTCAATGAAATGAAATAAGCATCTTCCTGGTCTACAATGTCAGAGACACAGAAGCATAATCACTTGCGCACTCTGGGTTGGACAAGGTGATGGAGAAGGCAGAATTCCAATTCAGAGTCAGGGTGACAGCGCAGGTCAAGTGTGTTCTTGCGGCTGCAAAGCAGCAAATCAGACAACACCTCTGAGGCGTTTTCCTCCTCAAGAAAAAAATGAAGAGGGCATGCATTCTCCACTTAGGTGACCATTGGGTCCTGCAGGTAACCATGTCTCCAAGGTGCCCTGAAATTCCAAGGGGTGTTCTTGCAGCATGAGTGAACCCATGAAGCACCAGCCCCAGTAGATGGCTGATGACTGTGGTTCCCAAGGCTGCATTGCACTGAATCAGAGGCTCAGACTGGGAAAAGATCAGGGAGAGAAAGGGACTTTGGGCTAGTTCTGCAAGAGGCACCGGAAACATGGGTCTTTCAGCCCAGTTATGTCTCTGAAAACTTTGCACATTTGAAATGGGAAAGCTGGAGCCAAAGACATAGTTCAAGGGGCTGGGCACATGCTTTTGTGTGCAGTAGGCCTGTGTTGGATCCCAGCCACCATAGGATCTCCTATTGGGAGTAGCCCTAGAGCACTACTGGGTGTGTCTACAAACCCCACCAAAATAATTAACATAAAATAAAATGGGAATGTCACTTTTTTTCCCAAGGAAATAATTTCCTGACCCTTCAGGCCAAGGGGTTAAATTAAGTACACCACTGAGAGACAAAAAACGGTGAGCTCCATCACGTGATTGCTTGTTCTCTGCAGAGCAGAATAGCAAACAGTTCATGTTTTCATTTCCATAGATTACTAACTCCCTCTCTCTCTTCAGGACTTAAAGACATATGAACTGTGACTCTCAGAGTTTTGTTTGGAAAAGGCTCATATACTACTGGTAAGAAACTTTGCTTCAAGGTCACTTTCAGAACTCTGTTCCTCCATTTGAACCGTTGCTTCTTTCCTATTCTAATCTCTAGCATCTTAGTCTGCTGGGAGGAAGGAAAGACCATTATCTTCCTCCCGTTGGCTCCGTTTACACAGACTGTTAAAACAGTGCTCCTCATTTGGATGACACCCAGGTGGGAAAAAAAATACAATTTGTTCCTTCTGAAAAGCAGCAAAGAAAGGCACAAAGGGTTACAGAGGCTGAAACAAAACACAGACAGCAAATAAAATGCCAAAAATTGGACTAATTTCCCTCAAACTCAAGAGAAAGACAAAGCTTTACAGCAGGACTTTTGTTATGGTTTGTTCTGTTTTGTTTCGGGGTGGGGAGGGGCTACTCCTGGTGGTGTTCAAGAGGACAGATGTGTGCCTCAGAGGGAAGGAGATTGAATGAGGTTGACTGCATGCAAAGCAAGCGCCTTTCCTCTTGCTCTCTTTTGCAACACCTCTGGAAGAATTTTAAATAAATAAACAGATCATAGTATCTCAGTCAAAAGATACAGGTTTCCCTCACTACCTGAAAACAGCATTCCTATGAATGCATTTGATAAATCCAAATGAATGAGGCAGCAATTACAATTGATTTGTATAGGAGAAAAAATTCATGGTTACATCCAGGTGCCGGGAGATGGGGCGGTACCATCCTGAGCACTATTATTAGAGTCACGTGGTGTGCAGGCACAAATTCAGGGCCATTTGAGCAAGCTCCCCTGGCCCTTCTATGGAAAAGGTCTGATTATTCACAAATCCTAAAATTAACCTACCAAGTTTTATCAAATAATGCATAGGAACCAGAAATAGTACAGGGGTTAAGGTGCTTGCCTCGCATCCCAATGACCCCAGTTCATATCTCTGGCATCATATATGGTCCCCCAAACCTCTCCAGGACAGACTCAGGAGCAGCTTCTCACCACTGCTGGGTGTGGCCCCCAAACCATAATAAAGAAATGAACAGGTCAGAGTGACAGTACAATGGGCAGGACGTTTGCTTTGCATCTGGCTAACCTGGGTTCGATCCCCAGCACCCCATATGGTCCCTCAAGTTCTACTATGAGCATAGAGACAGGAATAAGCCCAGTATGCTCCAAAATATAAAAATTATTTTTAAAAAATTAAAAAACTGAAATGACATACATATAATAAAAGAAGGAATGCTGTGGTGAGTATGGAGCCTGTATGAAACAGTTCCAGGGGAGGCGGAGCTGGGGAGGGCCACACTTGCCTCTCAGTGGTCCCTTCCTCTAAAACAGTCACAGGTTGGGGGGTGCGGGGAGTGGAGGTGGAAGGTGGTTAGGATAGAGAAAGGACCGCTCTGACAAAAATGCTTGAAATGATCATTATACAAGAACAAGTACCGAGCATAAGTAAAGGGATATATATGAGAACCTTTCAGTATCCGTCATGCAAATCATAATGCCCAAAAGGCAGAGAGAGAAGAAAAGTGCCTGCCATAGAGGCAAGAGTGTGTGTGTGTGTGTGTGTGTGTGTGTGTGTGTGTGTTTGTGTGAGAGAGCAGGGGGTGCAGAAGGGAAACTGGGGACATTGACTGTGGGAAATGTACACTGGTGAAGGGACAGGTGATGGAACATGATATGACTGAAAGCCAACATGACTTTTTAGCTGTGTATCTCATGTTAAAAATTCAATTAAAAATACTTAACAAATACAATTAAAAAGCTGCTACCACACTGAGCTGACCACTGCTCTCCTGTCTTCTTGAATTTCTGCACTTTCTTCATAAAAGCCAAAACCTCTTTGGGTTTCTTTTGTTCAGTGAAAGTGGACACTCACGCAGGTCTCTTGTCAAAGCAGTGACGGTAAGGAAGGGGTTTTGCCTTGCCTTTGGGTTCGATCCTCAGAACCCTGTCTGGTCTACCATATGGGGAGGTCACTGTCACCTCCTAGATTTTTCCAACACCCAAGAGTGCAGTATTACCCACCTTGGGAAACAACTGCAGTAGAGCAATTTTGAGTTGGAATCTGATGGGGGAAGTGCCGTGAACTTTGGAGGAGATGAGGGGACAATTTGCCATACACCAACCTGTCTTTTGGGCTTGGAACCGCTTAGGAAAGGAAAACTATGCTAAGCATAAGAAATAATTAGCATACTTTTAATGTTTCAAAGTATAGACATATGTATTTTTTGTTTTGTTTTGTGCTTCCCAAATGGTGTTCAAGATGCCTGGGGACCCTTTTTAGCGATTCTCAGTCAACTGGGCTGGTGGCCCATGGATGAGGTGCTGCTTGGACCTTGGGGTGCCAGAAATTGCCCAGACCACCCTCGCAGTACTCTGGAGTGATCACTAGAAAGTGGTTAGCATATATTTGTAGTTATTATAAAAATAAGCTGACACGAAAGGTGGCAGTAACCTGAGGGAGACATCTTTGCACCGCTCCTCCTCAAAATTTCACAATCTGGGGCCGATAGAAAGCACCGTGCAGAAGGCACTGGCCTTGCGTGCAACAAACAGGGTTCCATCCCCAGCACCCTGAGCACAGAGGTAGGAGTAGGCCCTGAGCACCACTGGTGGTGACCCTAAAACAAACAATCAAACATCACAACTTGAGATTTGTCACTGGTCTGGGTGGCAGTGGCCAAGACTGCTTAAAAAGTGGGCTGACAATAGGCCCTAAGAAGAGCAATCCAAAAAAAAAAAAAAAACACCTTATTCAGAGTCTTTTCTGCCTCAGCTGGAACTTACTGGAACCAAGCAGGAGAGAAAGGACCTGTGGGCGCCCCACAAAGGGAGCCCCAACTCTGAGAGAGAGCCCCCAGGCGTGGTGAGAGGCTCCGCTACTCCTCTCTCACACAAAACACGATCTCCTTGGGTCCTTTCACCCGGGCAGGTGCATGACCGTGTAGGAACACAGAACAGATCATGGAATCCCAGCCAGACAGACCGGAAGGAAGGAGGTGAACCTCCAATTTCCCACTCCTCTGAGAAGATGGCATCTTTTTCTAGGACCCCTCATTGAGCAGGAACTTTCTCAATAGTTAAGCAAGATTGTTTTAGGCAGAAGAAGGCAAAGCTTATTTCCTCTACTGAATTTCAATACCGAGTGCCTAGGTAAAATGTCCTAAGACTTCATCATCATGGAGAGGTGATTGTTCTAGAAATTCATCACTCTGTCCTTCTTATCCTTTCTTTCCTGAGCTGGTGTTTTTGCTGCTTTTGTTTTTATTTAAATTGTCTTTAACACCTATTGTGAGTTTGGTCAAACAGAAACCAAAAAGATTTTTCCAGCTATCTGGTTGACTAGCTCTTGCTGGTTCCATATGGCGAATTTTTAAGTCTTGTTCTATATTCATAGATAGAATCACATTCAATTCATATCAAAAAATCAAAACTCCCACTGTAATATAAATAATTATACTTATTGCAGATCTACTAGATTACAAATGTGAAGAAAGGGCATGGGGGTGTAAGGAAGAACAAGGACAAGAGCTTTCAGAAGCTTCCAGAAGAATAAGAAGGGATCAAAAGCTCTGGAAACAAGACCAGGCAGAGCCTCATGGAATCCTAGAATTCCCCATGGAATGATTTCTTTTTTTTTTCTTGCTTTTTGTGTCACACCCAGTAATGCTCAGGGGTTACTCCTGGCTTTGCACTCAGGAATTACTCTTGGCAGTGCTCGGGGGGACCATATGAGATGCTGGGGATCGAACCCGGGTCGGCCGCATGCGAGGCAAATGCCCTATCCGCTGTGCTATCGCTCCGGCCCTGGAATAATTTTTAAGCTGAGAGTTTTGAGTCTGGGGATTAGTTCGGCAGATGGGAGGAAGGCAGATGTCCAGGAGAGGGAATAGCATGATTCAAAGCTGGAACAGAAGAGTGAGTGGGGCACTGTTATGGAGGAAATGGCCTGTGACTAAACTGAGGGGAATGAGAAGGTCCCCTGTCCCCCACCCCACCACCCTTCCTGCTGAGTCTGGACTTTTCCCCCCAGGGCTGTGATGCCACAGAGCATGGCAGGCGCAAACAGATGTCTCAGGTGAGAAATGTTCATTTTGGCTTCCGAGGAGAAAGGCGTGAACGCGAAACCTCTTCGGAGGCACTTAGGAGGCTTCTCATGCTCCAAAGCACCCCTACCCCGGTTCAGGTCCTGAGACCAGAGCTGTCCGTGGCTCCCTGCAGGGGTATGGGTCACCCCAGCTCCCCAGCTGACTGTAGGGGTGCACAAAAGTGGAGAGCAGCAAGGGCCAGTGACCCTGCCGCCAAGCATAATGAACCGTCCTGGAGGGTCTGCCCCTCTGGAGTTCCCTGCAGGATTCTCTAAGCATGCCCTGACCCAGGGTCCTTGACGAGACAGCAGCTGGACCTTTCCAAGCCTGAACCCCTCTTTGGTCCCTGCAGGCCCAAGGAAAGGAGGCTGCCAGGTGGCCAGCACTGTTCCACTCACAGGGCTCCTGAGGTCCTCACGGGTCCGCCACAGAGAAGCCCCAAGGCGGCCTGAGAGCACAGAGAAAACTGGCCCAGGGTGGAGAGAGGCCAAAGCGTGAGGAACAGGCAGGAGGCGACGTGGAAACAGAGAGTCGTGACCATAGAAATCACTGGGGTGTCAACTGGGAAAAATTCCCGCGGCAAGCTGTGGGCAGAGGAGAATGAGAAGTATTCCCGGCAGAGCCGGGCCGCGGGCCAGCGGGTGCAGAATGCGAGCCCCCCTCATCTCCCTCCTGCCCTCCAGGTCGGCACCCGCCATGACCAGGGAGACCCAGTTCGTCCAAACTAACTTCTGCTCGACAGGAAAGTATCATCAAGAACATCGGAGCAAGCAAGGCTGGCTGGGAAGACAGCCGCCTCAATTATGACTTTTAAAAAATGAGTTTCTAGATAGAACACATTCAGAGCTTCCGTGCGTAGACTGGAAAACACCAAACTCCCATTTGCTAACGGTGTAAGGAAAATGACCAAATAAAGACACACGTGGAAATGTTTCATCTCAGAGGGGGATCGAAGGCACCAAAGCCAGGAGCCAAGTTATTTAGTAAAAAAAGAAAAATAAATGCCACAACTGCTCAGGCTGGATTCTGCTAGGCCACAAGCAGCAATGTCAAATGGTGCTGGCCTTTCAGAAGACAATTCAGGGCAAGCCCCTTCTCCTGTGCCTAATAAATCAAGTAAATACACATCGGGCAAAGATACCACAGCTGTATAATAGCAAGCAGCGGAAAGTGACTCTACTACAAATGCCAAATTCAAGCTGCAACAAGGATATAACATATTCCTCGGGAATGATTGCCGTACAATCTAGGATGCGGATGAGGATATTTAGGCTAAATGGCAGAAGCCATACAGAAAAACAGAGAGGAAATTGTCAAGAACAAGAAGAGGACTGATGGATGGTAAGTGAGTCTGATAGAGTGGGCTGGTGGAATTAAAAAGAATTTTTTGCTTGTATTGGTTTTCCTTCTGACTCTAATTAGTGCAGAGGCAACAGGTGTTTGAAAAGTTGTATTTCTCTCCTTCAACTAGCAGCCAATACCGTCTTCTATGGAGCCGCCGATCTACCTATGGGAGAGGCCCAGATCAGTCAAGACCTTCCCAACTGACAAGGGTCCAACTTGGAATTAAAGCCTGCCCCCCGGGGCTGCCAGGACACCACCTACCCTAACTCTTACCCCAAATACTTCCAATGCTCTTTTCTTTGCACTCATTTCCCCCCTTTTCTCTTGGTGTCCAGCTCCTGGATAGCTGGACACACTACTGAGAGTATAGGTACAATATCACTAAGACTTCATCCTCACGGACCATTGGTTCTAGAAATTCATCACTTTTGCCCTCCTTTTTTGAAGAATGATTTGTGTAATCATGATCCAACCATACTGACTGGAGGAGAGAGCAAATAAATGCTTGTTTGATTCGACAATCTTATGATGCAGTGGTTTGTCATCATTGTCCCATTTTACAGATGAGACTGTGACTGGGTGGCCCAGCTGAGTCCACCCGAGAATTTACACCTCAATTCCCCCAACTTCAAAGCTCCAGCTGGTGACCCCGTTCATTACTGCCTCCTCCCTCGTCACCTGCCTAAGAAACGAAGCCGACAGCCAAACAAAACAAGCCCACAGGCCACCTCTTCTCTTTGCATGAACAACTAAGATTGCTGTGAATCGAGACATCCATATGAAGAGCTTATAAATGAACCCATAAGACAAGGAAATGCCGCATACGCTAAGTGCAGAAGGGAAAAGGGAAATACCTGAAACCTACACCTGCAGGTAAAACCAAAGGACCTCACCTCCAATTCCTACTTCCAAATTGAAAACAGACTATGACCCTTGATGCTACCCGTGATATTACTGCAATGTGGGGCAGAACTTCAGCACTCCCCTTGCCAAATATATATACATATATATATCAAGTATATATATATCTCAAATATATATATACTGTCACTGTCTTCCCGTTGTCATCAATTTGCTCAAGCGGGCCCAGTAACGTCTCCATTGTGATACTTGTTACCATGTTTGGCATATCAAATACATCACGGGTAGCTTGTCAGGCTTTGCCGTGCGGGCAAAATACTCTTGGTAGCTTGCCGGGCTCTCCGAGAGGAGCGGAGGAATCGAACCTGGGTTGGCCAGGTTGGCCATGTGCAAGGCAAACACCCTAACCGCTGTGCTATAGCTCCAGCCCAAATATTTACATATATATATTTGTAAATTCCACAATTTGCTGTATTCTAGCTCCTGGGCATTCTTACCAGCCCTGAAGCCGCTCAAACCTTATCGCAGGACCAAAGGAGCAGAGGAAGTATCAGAGCATGAGACTCACATAGATGGGCAGATAAATGATCTGAGGCACTCCTCCTGATGTCCTCAATAAGTAATGACATGATAATAGCTAAAAATGTAACTTCTCATTAAACACCAAACCTAACAAAGTCAGACAACAGTAAATGATGTTTGACAGAGCCAAGGCCTTGGGGGGAGCCAAGAAGTATGACAATAAAATTTATTCATGGAACTGCACGAAGAGAAGGCCGAGAACCATCCTGTCGTTCCAGCCATCAGGGTCCCTGTAGGTGGTCATCTGGAGGAGCAACAGAGGGGTCCCCGGCCGGTTTAGAGGAACACAGAGCACCATCTCGTCCTTCTACCAGCCGGCTCTCCGTCTGAGATGCCAGAGAAAGCGACTCCGTGTTAAAGCACGTTTTAAAAAGCGCATTATCCATTCTATAAATATTAAATTCCTTTTTAATAAATGTTCGAAGGCACCGGGGCGTGTTTTACAAAAGCAACCTGGTTCTGATTTCTCGGGGAACGCTGCCCTCCGTTCGGTGTTTAACTCGGCTTTGCCAGGCTTTGCCGTGATGCAGTGGATGAGTGAAATATTAACAGGCCATATAATGGTTTCAGTGTTTCTGCGGTAAAGCTAAACAGAAATCTCAAAAAAAAAGAAAGGAAGGAAGGAAAAGAAAAAGAAAAGAAAAGAAACTTATCCCCCCATCCCTCCCCCAGGCCTCGAGTGGAGTTTCTGGGGCGCACATGGAACCTGACACTCTGCTCGACAAGCCCATCGCTGTAAGTAACTCATCAGAAAATAAAGAGGGAATTACCAAAGGGGAATTGTAGAGCAATTAGTTTCTCCGAAGCAGATGACATACAACCGGTGAAGGGAGGAGCTTCCCGGTTAGTCATATGTCAGAGTGGGAGCCGCCTAATCTGTAAATAAAAATGCATCACGCAGGATCACTGCTGGGCTGTGGGCAGGGGCTGCCAGGGGGATGTGAGCATAGTAAAGCACTAAGCCCCCCCCCCACACACACACACCACCACCACCTCCTTGCCCTGCCTGCCTCCGGGAGCCCCGCGCCAGACGGTTCCCCTGGAGACATGTTCAAAGACACCCAAGAATAGCCGAGATAAGTACCAGGAGGTTCACTCCATGGCTTGGAGGCCAGCCACACATGCTAGGGGAAA
>JAOXYA010000022.1:17647119-17658643 GCA_028565675.1 Sorex palustris
GGGTTTGGTGGCTGACAGTGCTCGGCGGGGGAGGGGGGACTGCGGGGGACTGGGGGTTACATTTGGGGTCTTGTGCATGCAGGCACATTCCCCCCCACCCCCCCCGAGCTCTCTCCAGGGTCCTACTGCCTGTGGTTACATCACTGCTCAGCACAGAGCACGAACGGGGTGGGAAAGGGGGCAGTCGCCTTTTCAAGTCTGGCTCAGAAATGCAGGAGGACCGGAAGTCCTCCTTTCCTCCGAAAAGCCTCACAAGCTTCCGGCCGGGGCTCCATCAGGCCTAGCTGGGGCGCTCGGGGCTGCGGGTGTGGCCGCTCTGGTGGGGAGCCACACCGAACTCTGGGACCAGATTCTGCTTCTTCCCCGCCCCTAGCCCACTCCCCGGCGTTATTCCGTGCCCACTCAGGGAAGGATGCTCGAGGTCAGCATTTCCCAACCTTTTTCCAACTGTGGCCCCATTGGGCTTGTTTCTTTCCTGTGCACCAGTCTCGTGCTGTGATCCCTCATTGACACGATTTTCACCTTGGAATATCCGGGAGTGGGGACAGGAAAGGGCTCCAGGATGAGAAACCCTGGTCTCGGGTAGACGGGGTGTTCAGAGAGAACAGATGGGCCTCGAGGGAGGGTCCTTGAGGCTGGGCCGGGGTCAGGCTGGAGGGAGAGAGTCAGGAAGTGCTTGGGGAGCTGCTCCCTCGACCGCCCTGACCATAAGCTCTTGGCCTAAGCCAGCGCAGGGACAGCAGGGATGGAGAGAAAGGAGGGACCCATGGCTGTCCAGAAAGTGGACTCAGGGGAGCTTGGACAGCCCTCCCAGGCTGTCTAGCATCTCTGGGCAAGTCAGCGCAGAGGCTGTGGCTTGGTGGGCGTGCTGGGTAGATGCTGGTCCTGCTGACCAGTGTCAGGAGGTGAAGAGCAGCGGCTCCGGCTAGCAGTGGGGGGTGTTTCCAGAGCCCCCGAGCATGGGAGGCGCTGTGGGTCTGTTCACAGCCATCAGCATGTGGGGATGCTAGAAACCAGGCGTGAGGACACTTGGCCAAGGAGAACACCGACAACCAGACAGCGGCTCAGGACAGAGCCAGGAAGAAGCCAGTAGGGGTTGGGGGGACACCAAGAGCTTATGCTTTCCGCCCAGGGGGCTGGGGGCAGCCTGGCGCCCAGAGGAACACATCCAAGAGTTACAAAGCAGGGGTGCAGAAACCTGAAGCGTGAGGGCCCCGGGAGGGCCCCGGGAGATGCTGTTGGTGGTGATGAAAGTGATGAAAGCTCTTCCCTGGAGCCACGGGCAGGAGCCACTGAACTGCCGAGCCTCGGGGAGAGGCTACACACTGACGGGCACACGGGCTGCCGTCAGCGCAGGTACAGAAACATGAGACCAGCACAGGGAACCTACAGCTGGTGCTCCAGGAACATCGGCGGAGGTGTGCAGCGAGGCAGGGAAGTGGCGAGTGGTTTGGGAGCGGACGGCTCCCTTGGAAGAAAACAAAACTCTGTATGTTGACGAAAGCAAAACCACACAACTCAGGGTCTGCTTCTCAGACCCACCAAGGGATGATGGAGAGAAGGGCAGGGACAGGCTGGCAGGCGACCCCAGCAGTTGGAGAGGACGGGAGGGACGGTCTGGCTGGTGACCTCGGCCACCCTCTTTCCCGGGGGTGGGGTTTTGGCCTTGGCGGGTGGGGCAGCACAGCGCAGACCAGAGATAGGGCCGGGATGCCGTGAGGGCCGAGGGTGCTCACTGCAGACGAGCGGAAGTCAGGGGCTCGGCCTCCCGGGCCCCTCCCCATCCGTGTGCCCCACACCAACGCGGCACTTCCCTTCCCGAGTCATCTGGCCACCCAGCACCCCGCGTCACGGTCACCAGCCTCCTGCTCACGCCCACAAAGGGCACAGCCTCCCTCCTGCCACCAGACACGACACGGGGCCGACGAGCCCCAGAGCCGAACACAGAAAGCCCAGAGCCAGTTCACCAGGGCTGTGGCTGGCAGGGGTGGCTGGGCATTCAGCTTCACGGCAGCTGAGGGTGCTAGAGCCGTCGCTCCCCCTTTTCATCCCAAGGCTCTGAGAGGCCAAGGCACTGGCCCAAAGTCACACAGCACTGAGTTACTTGGAGGTTCCAGGCCAGTTCGGCTGACTCCTAGGCCTGTGCTCACCACCCCGCCCCTCGACCCCGGCCACTGCCTACCCTGTTTGCACAGAAATGTTCTTCCTGGTTTTCTCTCCTTCCTTCTCCTTCTCTCCTACCTCTGCCTAGTCAGGACCTGCCTTCGCCCTCCCAGGACCTGAGGGTCCCTGTTCTCCCCTGGGAGAAGTTCAGAATCTGTCTGTGTTCACCCTGGAAGCCGGGGGCCCAGCAGATGTTGGAGAGGGGCTCTATTCCCACCCGCACCCTGCAGAGACCCTGCTCCTTCCGGACCAGACCCTGTCCCTCCCCCTCCATGCCCTGGGGAGGGGACTGGGCAGTGAGATCTGGGGGTTTTGGCAGGGCCCCAGAAAAGCCACTGCCTGCTGCCTGTAGCTCTCCCCAGATGCTCAGTCCACAGTGCCCGAACCCTCGACCTCCCTAGGAAACCCACCCCTCGAAGGCCCCCCGGACAGGCACGTGTAGCCCTTGCTCCTGGCCTCCTCGTGAGCACCAGGCATTGCGGCCATGCCCAGGGAGGCCGCCGCTCTGGCGTGAGCCAGTGTGGAGCCCCCTGGCTAGCAAATGAGCCACTTGGCACTTGGCAGTAGCCAGTTTAAGCCTGGTGCTCGGGCACAGGGGTGGGGCGGGGCGCCTCAGCCACGGAGGCTGCCACAAGGCCACCGTGCCAGGCTCCCTGTTGCCAGTGGTACCACATGGGTGCTGGGAGCAGAAGCCTGGAGAGGATGAGGGCTCGCTGCTCCGGGCCAGACGCAGAACAGCCCTTTCTAGCATGTTCCAGATTGCTCCAGGGACGAGCCGTTCCGCCTTCACTCACACGGGTGCTGCAGGCCCCGCCCCTGCCCTCCCCTCCCCCGGGGGGGCTGCACACACCCCACTTTCTCTCCCTTTTAAGGAAGGAGAACCTCAAAGGAGTGAGGCAGCTGGGGGGCCCGCGAGGGAGGGGGGCGCGTGCCGGCTGAGTGAGTGATATTCCACTCCGGGAGGAAAACGCTTCCCCGGAGAATAAACAACCGCCAGAGACAATCGCGCTTTGAGAACCCGCTTATGGTCAATTAAAAATCCCAATTAACACTTCTGGAAAAATAGTTCAATATTTGCCACGGCACGCAGTGGGGAGCTGCATCTGGGGGTGGCGGGGGGGCAGGGAGAAGGAAGAACTGAGCTGCTTGCTGCGGGGTGGGTGGGGGGCAGTGGGGAAGACCGCCCCCCCACCTCAAGCCCCGTCCAATTTCCAAACGCTTCCCACCTCTTTGTTGTTTTTTTTAAAAAATTGATTTATTTATTTTGCTTTTTGGGTCACACCCGGCAATGCACAGGGGCTACTCCTGCCTCAGGCACTCAGGAATTACTCCTGGCCGTGCTCAGGGGGACCCTATGGGATGCTGGGAAGTGAACCCAGGTTGGCGGTGTGAAAGGCATATGTTCTACCCGCTGTGCTATCACTCCAGCCCCTTCCCGCCCTCTTTGAACAAACGGGTCCCTCGAGGCGCCCACTGCTGCCAGGTGGACACAAGCCCCTGCCCATCCTGTTCCAGAGTGTGTCCTCCTGGGCCCGGCCCCCTAGTGCCCAGGTTCGCTCTGGTGCCAGGTGGAGGGACGGCAGCTGGGAGCTGGCAGCGTCAGCCGGGTGCCCCCTCGGTCCTCAACGTCCCCCTCTCTCCTGTCCCCGCCTCTTGCCTCTTCCCCTGACCCCCGCTGCCCATCCTCTCTCCTTGTCGTTGCATTTGAGACCAGCCCATGGCTCCCACCGCCTCTAGGGAAAAGTTCAAGACGCTTCGGCTGCTGACCTTGGCTGAACTCTTTTCAATCCCATCTGTCCCCCACGCACACACCTTCCACCTCCTGCCTCCCAGTGTCCCCGAAGAACATGCCATCTCCTGCACCGTGTTCCAGAACGTTCCTTCTCCAGGAGAGCAGCTTCTTTCTCTGGCTGGCTGGGGAGTGCTTGACTCACCCAAGAGGAGATTCCCCCTTCTCCAGGAAGCCCACCCCGACTGCTCCCTTGGTGGGCGTGCTCCCTGCATTCCAAACAGTGCCTTTCCTCGGACCCCATTTCCTGGCAGGCACGCGGGATGGGGCGGAAACAAGCCTTCAGAAACACATCGGAAATTTCGGGCTTTTGTGAGTCAAGCGGCATTTCCCTGGGCAGCACCCGAGAACCCTGAACTTTCTCCGTCATTTCCCCAGAGCCTTGGGGGAACCATGCATCCCCCTCGCACCCTCCCCCTGGCCCCCACAAGCGCCCGAGCATGAGCTGAGAGGCAGGGGCTGCTGGAGCCCTCACCTTGGGGTGCAGCCTCACCTCCTCATCTGTCCTCACCACCTTGGAAGCTTAAATCAGGAGGTGTCGCGCCCTTACACTTTCTCTAAAAATGGAAGCCCGCTAGTGGCTCATTCCAGAGAGATCGGGGGGGCTGGCGGGGGGGGGGGAGGTAAGGTGTGAGTCGGGGGCTGCAGAGACTCCCAGGCTGCTGGCAGCTCGGCGTGGGGTATGGAAGGCCCCTGGCTGGGAGCCCCCAACTGCCAGGGATGCCAGGGTGGCTGCAACCCGCTCATATTCGGAGGGGAGCTGGAAGTGCATATGCGGTTGTCTGTCTGTCCCATGTCCCCTTGAAATGCTGCTGTCTGTTCTCAAGGCCAGCCCTGGCTGTACTCTGGCCCCCTCCAGGCTCCAGGACCCCGGGCCAGGCCAGCAGGCGGCTGTTTACTCCCTGCCCGCAGTAAATATTGACACTGCAGCCAGGCCCGTTGTGCGGTTGCTAGTTGAGGTCCCAGGAAACCTCGGCTCCCAGGTGACAAATGGCTCCGAGGCCATTAGCTCTCCTCTCAGTCAAGCACTAGGAGGGCACTGTCCTGTCCAGTCCATCCCCTCCCAACACCCCAGCCAGGCTCCACCCACAGCCTGGGCTCTGCAAGGGCAGATGGGGGGAGGGGGACAGCAAGCAAGGCATCCGTAGTTGGGGGAGGGAGGGAAGAAAGGAAGGAGAAAGAGAGAAGGATGGATGGAAGAAAGAAGGAAGAAGGATGGAGGAAGGAAGGAAGGGAGGAAGGAAGGAAAGAAGGGAGGGAGGGAGAAAGGGGGGAGGTAAGGGGAAGGATGGAAGAAAGGAAGGAAGGATGGAAGGGAGGGGATGAAGGAAGGAAGGGAGGGAGGAAGGAAGGACGGGAGGAAGGGTGGGAGGGAGGGGAAGGAAAGAGAAGGAAGGAGGAAGAAAGAATGATGGAAGGGAGAAGGAAAGAAGGAAGGAAGAAAAGAAGGGATGGATGGAGGGAGGGAGGAGCAGGAGAGATGGGAGGGAGGGAGGAAGGAAGGAAGGAAGAAAAGAAGGGAGGAAGGGAGAGAGGGAGAGAGAGAAGGAGGAAGGGTAAGGATAGAAGGAAGAAATGAAGGAAGGGAGGAAGAAAGGAAGGGAGGGAGGGAGGAAGTGAAAGGAATGACAGGAGGGAGGAAGGGGAAGGAAGGGAGGTAGGAAAGAAGGGAGGGGGCTGAGAGAAAAGAGACTTTCAGCGAGAGGCCACCACGGGTCCAGAAAGGAACAGGAAAGGGGCAGGGGTGGGGGAGGGGTGGGCCTCCTGGGTGCCCTGCACCTCTGGCTGGCCTGACCTTGCCCTGCACATTTTGTTCTAGGCGCCTGCATTCAGCACCGCCCCGCCACCCCACCAGCTGGAGAGATAAATGGTTCCTATCTGCCAGATCTTGTGAGCTGAGCAATGACCCAGCGAAGGGCTTTGAAGAGTCAAAAGTTCATCTTCTTGCAGGAACGGCTGGTGGATGCCCCACACGGGGAGCTCAACCCAAGCCCGATTCCCTGAATCCCAGATAAGCGGGTTGTTGCCGCGGTCATCATTTTCTTCCATTAATAATTATTGAGAGCGCGTAGGAATCTCGGGGCAGGTAGAAAACACCACGCGGCAGAACTGCCCGCGTTGCCAAGGCAGGTTCGAAGGCTCACAGGCCAGGCCCTGACCCTGCCACCCCTCTGTGTGTGAGCCACTGGGCTCCCTCCTGGTCACTCTGGGCTCCCCCTGCCCTCAGCCTCCACTCTCAGCTTCCTGTGGGCTGGGCAAGTGTGGTGACAGTGATGAGTGCAGGTTAGGCGGGGGATAAAAGGTAGCTCAAAGGCAGAGCACCTAATGGTGCCCTGGAGCACAGAGCTAGGAGTAGCCACTGGAGCAATAAAAGTTTTGAGCCAAAAAAAAAAAAAACCACACGTGGGGGACTGGAGTGACAGCACAGCGGGCAGGGCTTTTGCTTTGCACGCGGCAGACCCGGGTTCAGTTCCCAGCATCCCATATGGTTCCCTCAGCACCGCCAGGAGTCATTCCTGAGAACAGAGCCAGGAGTAACCCCTGTGCATCGCCAGGTGTGACTCAAAAAACAAACAAACAAAAAGTGGAGGGTGGTGGAAACAGCTGGCAGGCAAGCCTAATTCTACCTGCTGTAGCTAGATACTTCGATGGGGTACAGAATCTCTGCACCTTGGTTTCCTGCTCTGTGAAATGGACTGGCTGAGCTCAAAGAATAGAGTCAGGACGAAGCAAGTTAATGCACAGTTTCTCTACTTCCGTCCCTCTGGCCCAGCTGGTGTTAACGCCACTCACAAGAGATGCTCATGAGATAGTTGGAGGCAGAATGAGGGATTCTAAAGAGCTTTTTCCTGTCCTTCTCAGTCCAGGCCCGACCTCCTTGTCTGTGCTTGAAAGGCAGGTTAAAGCACTGCCCCAGTCTGAGGCGTTCTGGAAAATACAAACGGCTGCTCTAAAGGTCACTCGGGTCCGAAAACTATCTTCTGGGACCCTCGGACCCTGTCCAGTGAAATGAGATACCCTGCTCAAAGATCAACCAGCCTCCCCTCACCTGGACTTTTGTGCCTTATGCTTTTTCTCCCCAGAGTCACAGCTCACCTTTTTATTTTCTGTATAGCATAAATGGGAGTTCAAGTTGTCAGAAAATCAAGGGATGCAAAAGGAGATGGAGTGAGGAACTTAAATGGTCAGGGACATTGGTACTTGTGGTGGCACAGAGTATTGTGGTTACATACTTTCTAAAGAGGTGAAATGGGACCCCTGAAAATAATCACTGGACCCACCATTACCTTGATATATGTATTGCTCCTAACCAAAGCTTTTTTTTAAAAATAGAATCGACATGAAGCCTCCAAAAGTAACAGAGCACCCCTATATTAACATAATTTGTCAAAGTACAAAGCCACAAGTGAACAATTGCTCCAGAGTCAAGAGTGTGGAGCAAGGTGATTTCCGCCTAGCACATGAGATGAATAAATCAACAGTGGAAAAGATCAAAGGCAGAGCTGGAATTGTTGCTAATACGTACAGGACTCCACTGAAAACCTTGATAAAACTGTTGAGAGAGAAATCGAGGGATCATTTGTTTAAATGAAAAGAGATACTGCATGCACTGAATTTCAAAAGCAGCATTCATTTTCATACATACACATATTAGATTTAGCTAAAATTAGCTCCAGCTCCAATTTTATTCTTTTAAGGTCTCAAAAGAAGAAAGGTTTCGGCAAGATTTCATTGAGCTGCCATTCAGCAATGCGTTTCCGAAGTACCTATGCTTCTGGAGACATCCGTGTGTTAGACGGACACCTGCCCTGTCTGCCCTCCAGAACCTAAAGGGGAAGCAGGTGAGGGGTCTCTGAGAAAGCCACGCCAGCTGACTCCAGCCCTGGATGGCAGTCCCCCTGCTCCTGCCTGGAAAATATTCTGCCAGGCATCAGAACCCCAAGCCCCAATCTCGAAGAATACTTTAAAGGCTAATGACTTCTCCAAACGGATCTCTGATGTGACTTCTCACCCATTTCACTCCTACACTCTAACTGACCTGACTCCAGTCACTCACATCCCCAAGAACAGCAGAGTCTCAGCCAGAAGGGCCGCCTGGGTGACACACCTGGCTTGTGCTGGTTCTGTCCCAGCATGGCAAAGTACTTCCATGATCTTTCTCCGCCTCTCTTTCCACAGAAATGCCAACCAGTCTGCAGAACTCAATTCAAATGATCCGTCGTCCTCCTCCATCTTCATCCCACTTGGAATCTTGTTTGGTAGAGCTTACTCCTGGCTCTGTACTTAGCGATCACTCCTGACTCTGTGCTCAGGGAACCACATGGGTGCCAAGGAGCAAACCCCAGTCACCTGCATGAAAGGCAAGCGCTTGGGGCTGGAGCGATAGCACAGTGGGTAGGGCATTTGCCTTGCACCCGGCCGACCCAGGTTCTATTCCCAGCGTCCCATATGGTCCCCCAAGGACTGCCAGGAGTAATTCCTGAGTGCAGAGCCAGGAGGAACCCCTGAACATCGCTGGGTGTGACCCAAAAAGAAAAAAAAAATAAAACGGCAAGCTCCTGACCTGCTGTATCTCTCTAGCACCCTTCTTCAAAATTCTTTCAAGGTTAGCATTCACCCCATTAAGCACAAGCCTTCATTTTCTATTTCTTATTATTTCAGCCTAACCTCTGTCTTCACCTCGAGCACTAAGGTATAACCTGCAGGGACTCATCCTCACTGGCATTCCCAAAGTGCCGAGTTTGAAAACTACTACGAACAAATGAACAGACCATTCCTTCACATTGATAGCACCGATGTTCAAGTTCGGGTGTAACTTTGCTTCACCACACTGAAAACAAACCCAGAATAGAAATAATAGTAATCAGGCTATCTTTTTTTTTTTCAAGAATGGATTTAAGAGTACAACATAAATGATAACTGTTTCCCTGCCCACAATGAGTCATCAATTCTGAGGCCATTATTTATGCAGAGCTGTTTAGGTATACGGCTTCTAAACTTGCTCTGAAGGCCATCCTAAGACAGCCTTTGGAGCACACCACAAATTCAGGGTCTCTTCTCATGAACTGCACAGACAGACCACGAGATGGAATATTTTGCTGCTTGTTCCTTTACCATAAAATTCTCCAGATACAAGAAATTCTGAAATACCACAGGTCTGGGCGAGAAAAAGTGTGTTTGTTAACCACGTGGGCCAGCACACCAGTTCCCCAAAAGCTCAAATGTGAGGATATCCTGCCTTGCCTATAAACGATAAGATAAAAATAAGCAGCTATAACTCTCTCTCTCTCTCTCCAGTCCCCTGACATCAGGGGAGCTAAGGACATTTACTTACTTTTGCCTCTAACTCTCCCCGAGTAACTCGACCTCCTTTGACTGCACACCTCCCTAACCCACAGCCAAAAAAAGATAAAGTTCCCAGTTCCACATCTCACAAGGAGAGAACACTGATGGCAACTTTCTGCCTGCCTAACCAGCCCCCCCTACCCCCCGCAAATGGCCCTTTCTGACTCCCCTTCCTGGGGTCCCCATCTTTCAGACACTCTGATTTTTCTTTATTTGTTTCTTTCAACTCAGACCACAACGCTCTTCAGAGATGTGAGTGCCACTCACAGTTCATCTCCCGACCATAGGAAAAAGTGGCGTCAGCCATCCCACCAACATCAGACAGCTTGGGCGAACACAAAACACAGAAAAATAAATATAAGACTCATTTGCTTTGCAGAGCTACGAACATCTATATACATTGGTCCCATGACCATGGTACAGGGGTATTTACCTGCTCCTGGTTGTGTATGGTGGGGCCGCAACCATCACAGCGCCAGCATGGTACAATCGCATGTGTTAAAAAGCTCAGTGACCCACTTGCAATGACAGCACATAAGCTGCTGGCCCACAACCAGAGTCCAGGTACTCCAGGAACACCGGGTCATTCCATCATCACGGCAGCCTTAGAGGGACACCCTGCCATTTGCTCCTTATCCATAAAGGCTATGGGGCCACCCAGGACTCCGGGCTCAGCTTTGGAACTTAAGTCCAGCTAAGGCTGGTACCCAAGCCCTTTCTCTTGACTCAGAGTCCGTGGGACCGATGACTCCACACTGAAGACTTGATTTTAGACAGAGAGAGTTGTAGATGGCCAGAAATCTGATGAATTGTGTTAAAATGCAGGTTTTGAGAAAGCAAATACCGACCTCTTAAGAAGTGTATTGGACACAGTTCCAGAATTTTGCAGGAGTAAAAGCAGACTCTCCCTGATATGTCTCACCAAGGGCAGAAATGCAACCTGAGACAGGAAGAGCTGCCCGGAGACAACCCCAAACCTGTGGCCTGGGCATTCCCTAAGGTCTAGTGCGGCCGGGTGATTTTTGACTCAGAAGGTAGAAGGGAGAGTCCCAAGTCTGTGCATTTCAGGTCTCCAGGGGCAAGTCTGCCCTTTGAAGTGCTCCTGCACCCCTCTGGGCTTGAGAACCTTTGCAGAAGTCTAGCTGCCTAGTTTGGAGGAGGGCTGCTCTCTTCTGCAACCTCCCTGGGTCGCCTACACCTGCAATCCCCGCGCGCCTCGGTGCTTCCATAGCTCCCCATTTCCTTGGTCCTCGCCTCAGCAGAGAACCATGAGTCATCAGCCCTCCACACACCCCGCGTCTGCAACTGGCTTTCCGGGCCAGAAAAACTTTACTGTACCGTGAGGAAATCAGGAAGTTGTAAAACCAAACAGACACAAAGAAATTCAAGCTTCGACAAATACCGACCACCACTGAACAAACAGGCTTCTGTCCCCCCCCCCACACACACGCACACACACACACACACATGCCCCCACCCCACACATACACACGGCTCCTGTTACAAGGAAAACCTAAAATGTGAAAGCTGTGACTGTGAGTAGACAGAGGCCCGAGAGGTGACCGTCCAAATGAGCAGGCTGAAGGTCCCCTGCAGTTGCTGGCCATCACCGAGCCAGAAGCAAACATTAGCCCAATACATGGAAGCACAGACAATTTGGTCTGAGTTCTTGGGGGAAAAAAAAGGAAAAAAAACACACTGAGCAATTTCTCAATCTTCCACAGCATCAGGTGTGCAAATACAACTCCAATGAACAAGCATAGCTTTTGTTGGCTAGTCACCTTCGTCGGATTATTTTAAGCCTCGTGCGCAATGCAAGGAATGTCGCAAAAGTCTCACCTGATACAGGATGCACTTCCCTGGGGTGACACTGGCCGAGGAGGACCCTGAGGGACAAGGATGACCGGCTGAGCTGCAGCTGGCAGGGGACGCCCTGGAGACTGGCCGCTGCTCCTGGGATGGGGCGGGGAGGGCAGGCGAGGAGATCCAAAAGGAAAAACAGAACAAAGGGCTTTAAAAAAAAAAGAAAGAAGAAGAAAAAAAAGAAAAGAAAAGCATTCCTCCTTCAAGTCTGTGCACAGCAATCTCAACTTTCAGAACATCCAAGTTGGCGTTTTCTTTTATGAGAACTACGGAGATAACCGGCCAGGATTTCTTTTCTCCTTTTTTTTTTTGTTTTGCTTTTAATGTTTTTGAGCAGAGATTTCTTCAATGAGAGAGCACTTG
>JAOXYA010000022.1:17716265-17726686 GCA_028565675.1 Sorex palustris
TTTTTTTTTTTTTTTTGCTTTTTGGGCCACACCTGGCGATGCTCAGGGGTTACTCCTGGCTCATGCACTCAGGAATTACTCCTGGCGGTGCTCTGGTGACCATATGGGATGCTGGGAACCGAACCTGGGTCGGCCATGTTGGCTGCGTGCAAGGCAAACACCCTACCCACTGTGCTATCGCTCCAGCCCCAGTGTATTTTTTCTTAGTCTGAAATCTTCTCGCTGGGCTTCTCTCAGACTGTGCCCCAGGAATTCTCTGTCTCCCGAACTCTCCTAGACTCCAGCCATGGTCCCATGTGCATGGGTGTGACTCCTGGGCACTGCAAGTGTGGTGGTGACCTTATGTAGTATCTGACAGTGGGATAATCTCCCAGCTATTGGGCTTCTGCTCTGAACTCGAAAAGAATCATGTGGTAGAGCTGGACTATGAGGACTGAACTTTGGATTTTTTTCTCTAAGTCTCGGAGTACGCAAATCATTTGGATAGGAGAAATTCAGGCCACTGACGAATTCTCAAATATTGCGTCCCTATACTCAGTTACTATTACTTCCTGGCTCTGGGCAAGTCACAAGTCTAGCAATGACTTAGGAATGTAGCCCATATTCTGGTCTTATGGGGACCCTGGAGAATAACCAAAAAAAAAAAAAAGACTAGAGTTTTCACATTCAACTTCTTAGCATCTATCCCAAAGGCCCCTAAGTACTGTTCAGGAATGGTATTTGCTTCCCTATGTTCATTGCAGTGCTATTCACAATAGCCAAAATCTGGAAATAACTCTGGAAAGAAATTTTAGCGTGTGTGTGTGTGTGTGTGTGTGTGTGTGTGATGGAATAGTGTTTGATTCTAAGAAAAAAGTGAAATTATGCAATTTACAGCCACATAGATGGGTTTGAAAGGTTTTGTGCTGAGTGAAGTCAGCCAGGAGAAGGGGGAAGATATAGAATGACCTCACTCATATGTGGGCTATGAAGATAACTAGTAAGGGACCAGCAGATGGCCAAAGGCATCAGAACCAAAGAGCTCTTCTACAGAGCTGAATTTACCCAGTGGAGGGTGAGACTGGAATGGGTCTCTGGGATGTTGTTGGGGGAAGTGGATATTCTTAATGGGTGTAACGGGTGTGGTGGAATAATAATGTACACGTGAAACACTATTACTGACAGTATTGTAAACTATGCCACCTCAATAAAAGAAAGAAAGAAAGAAAGAAAGAAAGTGAAAAAGAAGCATCAGAGTTTGAGAAATCCTGGTTCATGTTCCCCGTCCTGTGTCCAGTTGGCAGGTGAAGCTGCTCAGGCTATTAATAGCCTTTTCCAGTGCCTGAGGTGGAAGCAGTTAGGCAAGACATGGGAAGAAGCAGACTTTCTGCAGAAAAGAGCACTAGGTGCTGACCCTCAGCATATAATCGAGAGCTATTAAGATATAAAAACACTCTGAAAAATAATCTGATAAATCCACAAAGACACTACCATATCCTCAGGGAGCTTGAGCTCTTATGCAGGATTCTGTTTTCACCTTGATGACTCTCAGACCCAGTAAACAACTTGTACTCACTAAAGGTTATGAATAATTAGCGTTCCTTCCAGCTCATTTGATATGCTCTATATTCTTTCCTTTATTTTTTGTGTTATTTTTGTGGGGAGGGTCACTGCCAACAGTGTTCAGGGATTACTCCTGAAATGGTATTTGGGGGCCACACCTAGAAGTGCAGGGGTCTGGGTGGGGGAGGACCATGTGGTGATAAAGTTGATGCCAGGGCTCCGCCTGCCAAGCATGCACTCCAGCTCTTTGAACAATCTCTTCTGCATAGCTGCCATCTACTCTTTTTTTCCTTTTCCTTATTAACAGAGATTATTGATTTGTAATTGGTTCATAACTCCATAGATTATCGGG
Organism: Sorex palustris; assembly: GCA_028565675.1. NCBI lineage: Eukaryota > Metazoa > Chordata > Mammalia > Eulipotyphla > Soricidae > Sorex > Sorex palustris. The sequence continues at coordinate 17,718,160 of JAOXYA010000022.1, forward strand.
AGTACAGCTTCACCCTCCTACAGGTGTACAAGCTTCACCTCACCACCTCCAAAATTTGGTGTTACCCCAAGATCAACCCTCTAGAGAGGCTGTATATTGTGGGAGGGAAATGAAAACCTAATTTTAGAGTTTAATGTTGTCGTTATCATGGAACATCTGGGAGTTTTTGTGGCTGAAGATTGTGTTTCATTGGAGCAGGACCACCTCGTATTGCCAGGTACTCCAACTTGCATGCAAATGGCAATTCTTTTGCTCAAGGGTTATAGATATACACATTGAAGAAAGTAAAGCCTATATCAAAAGGGTCCCTAGAGGTAAGCTGGCTCAATACTCTTCCTTGATATACTGGAAACTCACACCTGGAGAGGGTAATGGTCGTGGCCAAAGTGAATAAAGGAGGGAAATAGAATCGAGATCTCATTTCAATTCAGAGTACTTTTCATTAAATCAGAGCTCTAAAAGACAAAAGCTGTGATTAAGACATTTGCTAATTCAAATTAGTATTTTCCCCAGTTAAATTAAATTAAGGAGCTATATTTGAAGCTGATTTTTTCCTTCAAACTTCTGCAATTTTAACACTGACCCACAGGTGTGAAGGTGAACATAAATCATTCTCTCTTTTCCTCTTCAGCTATTATAGGAGGATGCTGGTGAAGTAAAGAGAAGTAAGGTACCTCTAAACTTTATCACCACCCTGCCATGTACTCACCCAAGAGTACATGTGAATTTGTCAGGGACAGAGGGAGGAGTTACTTATGGAAGATCTGAAAACCTATAAAGACTACTTGAAGTAGCCTGGTTTTCATTTCAGGAATATGTGATTTGGATGTAATTTTTCCAGGTTGATAAGTTGTTTTATTAGCATAGTGAATCTTAGAGTCTTCAGTAGCAGAAAAGAGAGGGTTAAAAATGTATTTATCCTGTATTATCCAAGGACTGATAATGCACTGTGATATGGGATTTATGACCCTTAAGACCACTGCAGAAGGTATTCTATGATGAAGCAAGGACAGTTCCTTCAACAGGTTTATTATTCACCATGGCTTAGATAAAGTATCTTTAAGGGTAGTTTAGCTACCACCTCTTTGTTCTGAGTTCCTGCTCCCCAAAATCTAGTTCTTTGTGGCCTTTTCTGACATTGGGGAAAGGGTGCTACAGATGATAAATTTTCAGCCATCTCAAGGAAATAGCTTCTAACACAAACTTTTTAATTGATACATTGACATATGTTCAAATGGACATATTATTTATAAAATCAGCTTCTTATGAGCTTGGTTAAGGTGAGCCATACTACTGAATTTAGGTTTACATATAAAAATGCTGTGTACAGAATGATTCAATGATTGGGTAATCAGTATCAATTTTCTGTCTTCTGCCTCTAAGTTCAACCCTAGTTTGCAATGCATTTTAAGTTGAAAGAAATAATCAAAATATGATAATGCAGGATATCTATTAACAGTATTCCCAGTACCTGCTTGCAGTTTTGTTAGAAATCTGTTTTTCTGAGGCCCAAATTTGAGCTGTTTCCCAATTCAGAAAATCATGAACTGGTTATAGGAGCATCAAACTTAGCTCCTTGAATGAATATTCTGATTTAAGGTTGGAATGTGGATTCCCTAGTTCTTTATATTTTATATTATTTACCTTATAATTTATATTTTAGCACTGTGTTAGGATAGGTTGAGATGCACTAGTCACTGAATCAATTCCCTAGCGAAGGAAATATCCCATAGTTAGACACCTGGTCACAGTGATTCCCAAAGGAGCTGGGCAGATGGCACCATCTTTCTTTCAAATTCCTATGGGCTCTAGAAAACATAGGTCTTTTTAAGTTGGTTCTTTCTGCTGCTACCTCCTACTGTAGCAGTGTCTGTGTTTAACTTCATTTCCAGCCTCATTAATTAGCCCACTACTAGGGAAGGAAATTTGGTGGGAGCCAAATTATATTTTTCCCACCACTAAGAACCACAGACCACTGGGTGTCTCAACTTTGCAAAAGAGCCTGTGGCGTATCACATGCCTAGAAAGACGGTGGACAGTCATTCTTCTGCACGCAACCAGAGACCACGAGACCAAGTGGTTTCTTGTGTATGCTTCTCTGCTGTCATCTTCTGTTGCTTATTAGATTTCAAAAATAGATTCAATCAGACACATTAATGAGAACTTCTAGACTTTGAAAAATGTGATACAAGTTCCATAATGTTCTTATTAGATGAACAAAGATCTGTGACTGGGGTATCCAGTTTGGTTCCAGCAGCTAAACATATCTAGAAAAAAAAGTCATATTTGGGGGAAAATTAGAATCTAAATAACCATATAGAAAGTTTTCCCTGGAAAAGGATTTTATTTCAAAAAATACTTTTAAATTCCCCATAAGAGAAAGTATAGAGGAGACTCTCCAGAGAAATTATGGGGAAAAATTAGAACCATAATATTGGATAACCATGAAACATGCCAAGGATTCATTATTGTTATATGTTAGGGAATTTCTTTATCTTTTAATTTGGATTACATGTCACCATATCTGTTTACACTAAATGGTGTAATTGCGTTATTTTATACACAATTTACTAAATATATTATACTGTAAATTTTATGTGTAGCATAGAATTAAAGCAATGATTTTCTTTTGTGATATTATCTGGGTTAAGTGCCTTCTGCTACGTTGACTATTTTTGCTCAGAGTAAAAAAAAATATCCACTCACATGCAGATAATTATATCTCCAAAGGATGAGAAGGTTCACTCAACGTTACAGTGAATGAGCAGGTTTGGAGAGGGATGGGGTTGGGGAGTTACAGTCTCAGTATTTTTACCACATTTTCAGGCCCTAAGATGCAGATTTACTAGGTCAGTAAATCTGAAAGAAAGAAGCAGGAAAAGCACAAAAGTTACCCAAAAAGCTGATGCGATGGGCCTGTGGAAAGAGTTTTCTGCTAGAATATCATCCATCACTTTTAGGTCCTTTTGAAACATGTTGCCATTTCTTAGACATGTTACTTTTGACTAATCATTAAGAATCTCCAACTAGGGGTCAGGGAGTTAACTCAGGGATCAGGTGAGCATGTGAGACCCGAGTTCAGTCCCCAGTATTGCATGTATCATTCCCATCCCAGCTCTGGCCAGAGAAACAGCATTGATGAGGTTGTCTGAAAGTCTCTGGGAGTAGCCCCTGGATCCCCTTATCAGAGCACGAGAGCACTGCCTCCCCTAAAATTATTCTGGGGCTGGAATGAGAGCATAGCGGGTAGGGCATTGGCCTTGCATGCGGCCAACTTGAGTTCGATTCCCAGCATCCCATATGGTCCCCCCAGAGCACTGCCAGGAGTAAGTAATTCCTGAGTGCAGGCAGGGCCAGGAATAACCGCTGAGCACTGCCAGGTGAGACCCACCCCCCAGCAAAAAAAAAGCAAAAAATAAATAAATAAAAAGACTCTTCATTTTTTTTTCTCACGAGCAATACGATATTGAGATAAGAACTCTCTCTTAGGTAACAGTTATTGGCATATACAGATCTTGTTATAAAAGTATTTTGTAAACCCATGACTAGAGGGCATTATTGAACCTGAAACACTGCAGACAGCTAATGAGCACCTAAAAGGCAGACCTTTAGCCAGATCTGTGTTTCATTCCTCCCAAGTCCAGGAGCTAAATCTTGTGCAGGTGGAAGGCCAGACCTCTAGCTCTCATTGCCGGGTTTCCTTCTTTCTGCTTGTCATCCTGGCACGTGCTTCCTTCTCCCTCTGGGACTCCGGCTGAGGCTTCTGTGACGAAACCCCAGGCAGCATGCCCTTGGCTTAATCTCCATTCTGTAGCATCATGCACGTAACCACTTGGTGCAATCACTGGGTTAAAAAAACAAAAACAAAACCGGAGCTAATCATTAACTTTTCTCTTCTACTCTTCTGCGATGTGCAGAATATGCCATGACCTTTTTGTTACAACAAAGTGTAGCCTGAAATGACGACATGACCTTCCAAAGCAATGCCCCAAGGGTTGCAAGGTCTTTGGGTACCAGCCAGTTCTGCCTCATCTCTCTTGGCTCTACTCCCCAGGCGTTTCTCTTCCCTAAGTCCTGGCCTTTCATTTTGCAGAACCTACTCCTGAAGGATCAGTGCAATTTTAGCCTTCCTTTCACTCCTTGCTTTGAACTATCTATGTTCTAGCTGCCAGCCAGGAATACGGGACAGAGTTTGTTCTTGGTGTTATCCTGTCCAAATCTCTCGGAGCAAAGGGAGATCCATCTGGAACCCACTGAGAGTCCTTCCAGATGGTAAACTGGCTTCCAGATGGTATATTTAACAGGATAGAAAGAAATCACCGAATGTAAACATCCGAACACTAGGAGGGACCTGTGACCTTATTTCTTTCAGAATTCCCCAGGACCTGAAATGATTTGTTTTTCTGCCTTGAATTTTCACTAGAAAAACAGTTTTCTTCTTTTTGAATCTCAAAGCAAACTGGGAAATATTGGATCTGAAGGTATTATTTTTATGCTGATACTGACCTGCTGCTAATCACAGTTATGGATTGTGGCTTAAGTCTTATTGTGAAAGTTTGGCTACATTTAAAAAGTCACTAGTAAAGTCCACACAGTCCAGTGGCCTTTGTGGTTGAAGTGTCATCTACTATCTACTGGGGGCAAGCTAACAATTGGCTAATTCTAAAAAAAAAAATCAATGTACTTAATTGTTTCTGGCATATAATCACAAATTAAAATATGATCATTTCTATTCTTTTCTTTTTTTTTTCTTTTTGTGTCACACCCAGCATTGGACAGGGGTTACTCCTGGCTCATGCACTCAGGAATTACTCCTGGCGGTGCTCAGGGGACCATATGGGATGCTGCAAATGAAACTTGGGTTGGTCAAGTGCAAGGCAAATGCCCTACCCACTGTGCTATCGCTCAAGCCCCATAAGATCTAGAGGGAAGTGATCATTCTGGATGAGATGTGGGTGCTGAAAGGAGGTAAAGTGATATGCATGATACCCTGTCAGTAACAGTATAATAAAACCACAGTGCCTAAAAGTGAAAAAGGAAAAAGTGGGACTGGAGTGATAGCACAGCGGGTAGAATGTTTGCTTTGCAGGTGATCAACCCAGGTTCGATTCCCAGCATCCCATATGGTCCCGCGAGCACCACCAGGAGTAATTCCTGACTGCATAAGCCAAAAGTAACCCCTGTGCATTGCCAGGTGTTACCCAGAAAGAAAAGAAAAAGAAAAAATTGCCTGCCTTATAGGCAGGTTGAGAGGCAGAAGGGAAGCGGTAGACATTGGTGGAGGGAAGTGGACTCTGGTGACGAGATTGATGTTGGAATATCTTTTTGGATATTTGTAATAACTTTTTAAGTTCTGATAAGTTCTGATAACTTAGGACAAGCCCCATGCATGAAGGAACCAGCAGAGGAACCCAGGCATGCGGGTTTCAGGGCTGAGATCTCCAAGCCTGCTTGGACCGGGACTGGGCCTTCTCCACGCAGATTCCCCATTTCCAGTAGGTAGGCGTTATACCCACCAGCTGCTGCCGGCGCCAGGTGGTCCCATCAACGGCCAAGACCCAGAGACTATAAAACCCAGCTCTCAGAAGCACGCGGCCGCATTTGCGGCCGTGCAACATCTTGTTTTCTCGTTTTTACTTTGGAGAACCCGGCAAGCTACTGAAAGTATCCTGCCCACACGGCAGAGTCTGGCAAACTTCCCGTGTCGTACTCAATATGCCAAATACCAGTAGCAATGATGGGTCTCATCCTCCTAACCCTGAAAGTGCATTGAATATGGCTCTTTTAAAATTTCAGGGCTAGGAAGAATGAGATATTACTGGTGTCTGCTCGAGGCAATCGATGAACAACAGGATGATTGTGATTGTGATCATAGAATAACTTTTTAATTGTTGGCAATTCAATAACATACAAAAATATGATTACTGGGACCAGAGATACAGTACAGTGGGAAAGGCATTTGCCATGCATTGAGCCAACCTGGGTTGATCACTGGCATCTCATATAGTCCTTGGAGCACTGCAGGAAGTGATTCCTGAGTGTGGAGCTTAGATTATTGCTAGGTGTGGCCCCCAAACAACAACACACATGCATACACACAGATATATATATATAATCACTCTTTATTATTACTATAATGTGTAATCACTTCTGCTTTCACAGCGAGTAACCTTAAAAAGACTATGGAGTGGTATCTCAGAAGAGTTTATAGATGGACTTTCCTTTGAATAAGGGGTAGACATTAAACGTCAGGAACCCAGGAGCGGTAGGGTTGCAGGAATCAAAACTGAGACCTCATATAAACTATACTCTACCATTAAGCTACAATCCTAGCCTCCTAAGAAAGCCACTTCAGAAGGGATAAACAATGCCTAGTTGCAGAGCCAGAGATAGTACAAAACATAAGGCACTTGCCTTGCATGGGACTGACCCAGCTTCAATCCTTGGCATTCTAAATGTTCCCCCAAGCACCACCAGAGTTATTCCTGAGTGCAGAGCCAGGAGTAACCCCTGAGCATCGCTGGGTGTGGCCCCAAGTCCCACCTCCCAAAATAACAAAGCCTAGTTGCTCTGTTGCTTCCCTTGTGACTGTTCTTTGCCCCAGAGTTTCCAATATATGCCTTTGTATGGTCTGGAAACTTCTGTTCATTCAACAGTGAAACAAATATGCATGCACACATCTTAGTGAGGGCCTGCAGGCCCTGGCATCGAGGTTAGGAACACAGGCTAGTGACGGTAAACAAATGATTGGTGGAACTTAGATCAATCTCACTGTCACTGGCCAGGCAGCTTCCCTGGGCTGACCCCTGGCTGAACTTCTTTGTAGTGTGCATTGGCTAAATGCCACTCCATGGCCCTTCTTCCCAAGCACACATCCTCTGGCCCAGTGGGAGAAGCCGAGTAGAATTGGTATCTTTGCCCTGCACTTGCCCTTTTTTCTATGAACCCCAATCCAGTCAACACATGGGTCACTAGGCACAACCCCAATCCACTGGATTAGCTATGTGAGCATGATCACAACCCCTCTGGCTGTTGACCCAGGAAAAAGAGGAAAAAGAAAAAGAGGAAAAAGAGGTCTGGACACTGACTAAAAAGTTTTATAGGTCACGATCTATGAACAGGCTAGCCGGTCATTCAACTTGATTTGTTTTTCCTCCCATCCAGTCAGATATCACAAGCATTCACAAGCAGTCCCTCTGCCAACAGCATGGTTGGGATGAAAAATTAGTAAATGAGAGATCCGGATGTGCTCATCCATGCAAGCTCCCCAAAGGCTGAAGCAACCGCCACTGCAGTGGATTTTCATTTTGATTTCCAGCCCTCCCCTCATAACCTCTAGGCACATGGATCTATGAGGTGGAAATGGGAAGATTCATGATAGAAGTCAAGTTTACATTGACGGTATCCATGAAGAAAGCATTTGCCCAGAAAGTTTGGAATGCCTGTTTTATTTTTGTTTTATACCTAGCTAAAGGGCTGGGGTAATAGCACAGTGGGTAGGGCATTTGCCTTGCACATGGCTGACTTGGGTTCGATTCCTCTGTCCCTCTCGGAGAGCCCGGCAAGCTACCGAGAGTCTCCCACCCACAGAGCAGAGCCTGGCAAGCTCCCCGTGGCTTATTCTATATGCCAAAAACAGTAACAACAAGTCTCACAGTGGAGACATTACTGGTGCCTGCTCGAGCAAATGGATGAACAATGAGAGGACAGTGCTATAAACAGTGCTATAAACCTAGCTAAAAACATAACATCCATACATTGAGACTGGGAAGCAGAGACTCCAGACAAAAGTTTACATTAAGTAAAAGACTAAACAGTTTTTGAATACCTTGAAGTTCCCTGTAAAACGCCTACTCAGGTACTAGGAACTACGAATAATTTTCATCTAACAAACCTTTCACAGGAACACTAATTTTAGGTCCACTTTTATTTTTAAAAGGGCTGTAATTTTTTTCTGATTATAATTTTTAAATTGAAGGCAACATTTACTTGCAACCCCACACATTCATGAGTGTAGGCTAATACTTCTATTAATGGATATCACCAAAACACCACCTGCTTCAAATTACCAATCTCCCTCCACCATGTTTGCTTGATTTATGCACCCTCAGAGAAACTTGAATCTCAGTTCAGCAGAGAGAATCCAGTCATTTGCTTTGTTTGATGATGTCTATTCCTTTGTTTCTTTGCATTTATATTGTATGAAATCATGAAATCACTCTCTGTAAGTCTCTTTCTTTGAGTTTATCTCTATTAAAATAATTCCTCATGGAACTGGAGTGATAGTACAGCGAGGAGGGTGTTTATCTTGCACATGACCAACCTGGGTTCAATCCCATATGGTCCCCCCAGCACCACCAGGAGTCATTCTTGAGTGCAGAGCCAGAAGTAACTCCTGAGCATCTCCAGGTGTGACCCAGAAAGTCAAAAGAGACAAACAACAGCATAAACAAAAAATAATGTCTATAAAAAAATTCCTCAAGTTCTATCTATGTTGTTTCAGATGATACATCTATTTCATTGTTCA
>JAOXYA010000022.1:17750425-17762985 GCA_028565675.1 Sorex palustris
TTCTATCATAATAATATTTTTCAATGTCAATGGGTTAAAAGCACTAACTAAGAGACAGGGAATGGAAGGATGGATCTGAAAATTGAACCCAACACTCTGCTGCCTGGAAGAAACACTTCTGAAAAATCAGAGTAAACAGATTTCCAACTGAAGGAGGTTATAAGTGAAGGTCATTTCTTAGTGATCAACGGATCTGTACATCAGGATCAACTCACACACCTAAATGTATATGCACCTAATGAGGGACCAGCAAAATATTTAAAATAGCTGCTCATAGACTTGAAGAAAGACTTTGATAGCAACACAATAATAATTGGAAATTTCAACACCGCTTTATCACCCTCAATAGATCATTCAAACTAAAGTTTAGCAAGGACATGCTTTATTTGAGGGAAGATACGATGTAAGGGGGTTAGCACACATACATTTAATATACAAAAAGCTGAATACACATTCTTCTCCAGTGCAAATGGGACATTCTCCAAGATAGATCACATGCTGGCCCACAAAACATACCTTCATAAAATTAAGAGGATAGAACTTGTATCAATGATCTTTTCAGAGCATGATGAACTGAAAATAGAAGTATATAACACATAGAGATGGAGAATCATATCAAGCACCTGAAAGTTAAATAGTTCACTACTGAACAACCTGTGACTTAGAGAGGAAATCACAGAGGAAATCAAAAGATTCCTGGATGTAAACAAAAATGAAGACATGAGTTACCAGAACTGACGGTACACAGCAAATCAGTGTTAAGAGGAAAGCTTATAGCTCTACAAGCATTCTTCAGGAAAAAAGAGTAAGCCCACATAAGTAATTTAACTTCACATCTTAAGATCTTGGAAAATGACCAACAAAAGGAGACCAAAATAGACAGGAGGAAAGAAATAATAAAACTTAGAGCAGAAATTAACGGGTTGAGAGACAAAAAAGCAATCCAAAAGATCAATGAAACCAAGAGCTGGTTCTCTGAGAAAATAAACAAGATCAATAAACCATTAGCAAGATTCACAAAGAAAGAGAGAGAAAGAACCCTAATAAAGAGAAATAGAAACAAAAGAGGGGATATCAAAACAGAAACCACAGAAATTCAAAGGATCTTCAGAGATCACTTTGAGAAACTTAGAATGCCAGGAAACAAGAGAATTTTGAAGAAGTGAATAATTACTGGACTCCGATAATCCCCCAAGTTTGAACCAAGAAGATTTGGAATACCTGAACAGAGTGATCACTATCAATGAGATTGAAGTAGTAATCAAAAATCTCTCCTAAAATAAAAGTCTTGGCCCAGATGGATTAACTAGTGAATTATTCCAAACCTTTCAAGAGTACCTACTCCGAATCCATCTACACAATGGAATACTACACAAACATTAGGGAAAATTAGGTCATGAAATTCACCTACACATGGATGGACCCGGAGGGTGTCATGCTGAGTTACATGAGTCAGAAGGTGGGGGACAGATATAGAATTATTGCATTTATCTTTGGAATATTTAAAAAAATCATTATGAAACATATCCAAGGACAGGGAAGATGAATCAGGAGGACTGGTCAATTGTTGGAAATTACCAGAAGTATGTTGGAGGGTAGAGGGTAGTTAAGACAGAGGAGGGTTCTTCAACCAGTGCTGCCACAGATGCAGGAAGAAAGGGTCTCTCATTCATTGTTGTTGGGAATGCAAATGGTCCAGTCTTTTGGGAAGACAATATAGACATTCCTCTAAAAAAAAAAACAGAAATTGAGTTCCCATTTGATGCAGCAATACCACTTCTGAGAATATATTCTGGATATGCAAAAAAGTACAGTAGAAATGACATCTGCACTTGTATGTTTTTGCAGCACTGTCCAAAATAGTCAGAATCTGGAAAAAATAAACCCGAGAGTCCAAGAACAGATGACTGGTTAAAGAAACTTTGGTACATACATACAATTAAATATTGTGCAGCTTTTAGAACAGATAAAACCATGAAACTTGCATATAAGTGGAAGGACATGTAGAGCATCATGCTAAGTGAAATTAGTCAAAAAGAGAGACAGACATAGAATGACTGCACTCATTTGTTGAATACAATATCATAATATGATACTAATATCCTTGGACAGTAGAGACAAGCATAAGGAAGATTGCTCCACATTTGTAAGCCTGCCTTATTAGCTGGGGAGAAGGCATATGGGATAGAGAAGGGATCACTAAGTCAGTGATGGTAGGAGAAATCATTCAGGATGGGAGTTGTGTGCTGAAAGTAGGTAAAGGAACAATCATAATAACTTCTCAGCATCTGTACTGCAAACCATAATACCCATAAGGAGAGAGAGAGAGAGAGAGAGAGAGAGAGAGAGAGAGAGAGAAACTGTATGCCATAGATGGAGGGATGGAGGGGAAAAAGTGGAATGGGGGAGGGGATAGATGCTGGGGACATTGGAGGTGGAAAATGTACACTGGTGGAGGAATGGGTGATCGATTGTTGTATGACGTATGACTGAAACTCAAAAATTCAAGTTTTGTAAGTGTAGTTTATGGTGATTTAAAAAAAGATAGAGGGTTCTTTATGACAACATTAGTTGGAAATGATCACTCTGGACAAGAATTGAATGTTGAAAGTAGGTAAAAGAGACATACATGGTCATCTTTCATCATCTGTATTGCAAACCATCATGCCTAAAATGAGAGAAAGAGAGAAGAGAGATACCTGCAACAGAGGCAGATATGTCTGGGGGGGTGGTGTTTGGAGGGGTGGGAGGGTAATTGGGGACACTGTTGCTGGGATATTACACTGGTGGAGGATGAATATTGGAACATCATATGACTGAAACCCAATCACAGACAGCTCTGTAAAAAAAATTAAATAAATTAAAATAAAATAAACAACCAAAAATAAAATAGTGTCCAAAAATTCTTCAATACCTAAGAGTCAACTTAACAAAAAATTTATATACAGAAAAATGACAAATTACTTTTATGAAAATGAAATAGAAGAATTGAGGAAATAAAAAATGTATTCTATGGTCATGCATTAGAATAATTGTCACAATCAAAGGCAGTATAGAGATGTACAGATTCAACATAATCTATATCCAATTTCAATTGTATATTGAAGGACATAGAACCAATACGATTAACATTCATATGGAATCACAAAACTTTCTGAGTAGTTAAAGCATGTCTGAGGGAAATAAAAGTTGTAGATATTATACTCCTTGACTATAAATAATACTCTGAAGCTATAGTCAGTAAATCAGAGGGAGTGAAGGGAAATCAGGCTAAGTGCATGATTTGCATGACAGAGTACTGGGTTAGATTTCCAGCACTTTATCACCATCTCAGCACAGACAGAAGCAATCAGTAGGCACAGATCCATGAAGAGTCCATGACCATCACTTGCATGGCCCCTAAAAAGCAAGAATATAATAAGACAGAATAAAATGAAATGAGAACACCGTTATATTATAATAAAATAACTATCTTGGATCAAAGAAATAGAATTGATATCACAGATGTATAGGCAATTTATTTATGACAAAGGAGTCAGTTGCATTCAATAGAGCAAGGAAGACACCAACAGGCAATATTGGAAAACCAAGTTAGCTACATCGATAAAAAAGAAGAAAAGGGGACACAATAAGGGGGGAGAGAAAGACAGGCAAGAGGAGAAATAAACGAAATTGGAAATTGGACCCCTGTCTCATACACAAACGTTAATTCAGATTACAGTATTTTTAGATACAAGCCCATGAAGTACATCAAGACAAACATCCGCAAAAGGTGTGGGATACGGGTATATTGTACTATATATTTATAGTAAAATATATATAGTAATATATATAGCATATATTCATTACTACATATATATATAGTAATGAAAAGTTATGTGCCTGAAACCCAATCATGAATAATTTTATAATTCACAGTCACTCTCACTGTCACTGTCACTGTCCTCCCATTGTTCATCAATTTGCTTGAGAGGGCCCAGTGACCTCTCCATTGTGACAATTGTTACTGTGTTTGCCATATCAAATACATCATGGGTAGCTTGCCAGGCTTTGCCGTGCAGGCGAGATACTCTCAGTAGCTTGCTGGGAGGGGTGGAGGGTGACTAAGTAAAATATTTCTTTACAAATCTCAAGGTCATATCCAGGTTTGTCTGTTCGAAGAACCTAATACAAATTATCTAAAATAACAACCTGTTCAAATTCTAAAGTTTTAAAGAGTTTCAAGACCATTTCTGTATTATTATTTTTTATAATTCTGAGTTGATTAAAGAAGTTAAATTATATAACAAGGGTTTTTAGCTGATTGCTGAATACAATTCTGAAATATTTAGATAAGCGAAAAATTCAGTTTGACAATATCTTTTCCTTTTGACCAACTTTTGTCTAGACTGTCTAAATGTCTAAATCAGGATTAATTAGACAAGATTAAAAGAAAACCAAACAGTAAATTTTCCTATGAAAAAATTTAGGACTGTGCCAATATCACCTTTGATTTTCTAAAATAACATTGGTCTAGTGAGTTACCTTTACTGATTCCACAAGGCAAAACTGTACAAAAGGTAAATAATCAAATTAGTATATCCTCTATGCAGCATTCTAGTCTTTAAAGGAGATAGATGTGAATTACATTATAGAAATAAATATTCTGGCCACCAAAGCCTAGACTAAGAAGAATACAATAATAACCTAACTTTTACAAAATTATTTCTAATGAAAGAGTCTTTCACTGCCTAATTTTGAGTTAGATGAATGAACAATACTACTAGAATGTCAAAAGCCTTTATATAAATGGATCACAGCAACTAACCCTATATTTATTTTTGGCTTCTGACACATAATAGACACATTATCTTTTCCTATTCCAATAAATAAAATGTTCAAAATTAGTTGTGATTAACCAGTTTCTTTTTTGTTGTTGTCAAAGATCACTCCAGAATTAAGATCAATGCTTAACCTTTTGCCTGCTGACCATGGTCACCAGTTAGTTTATTAATCAAACTCCACTTTCAAAGACATGACAATTTTTTAATTCTTGAGAATCCAGAGACACTGGCATTTAATATAAAATAAAATTTATATACTTCTTTGTATTTTCACCACTAATATTAATTAATAAATACTAAAACTGAAAAAATATACATCTCCAACTGTTAATGGCTCATGTTGCATGAGACATATAGCCAAAATATAACTATTAACAAATCTATAATCTTGAAGAACCAGACATTAAACAGTGTGATAGCACAGCAGTAGGGCATTTGCCTTGCATGCGGACGACCTGGCCAAACTGAGTTCGATTCCTCTGCCCCTTTCGGAGAGCCTGGCAAGTTACCGGGAGTATCTCGGCCTCAAGGCAGAGCCCGGCAAGCTCCCCGTGATGTATTTGATATGCCAAAAACAGTAACAACAAAGTCTCCAATGGAGACGTTACTGGGCCCGCTCGAGCAAATCGATGAACAACGGAAGGACCATGGACCATGGACGGGAGAAAGGGCTTGTGTGTTACCAGAGGGAAACAGCCAACTTGATGCTGCACCACACTCCATGAAGAGCTAGGGCTGGGCCCAGGTTTGGGTCCTGATTGGATGCCAGAATGAGATACTAGAGAAGAGCTGGAGAAACTAGTGTCCTTAGGACCCTAAGAATAGCCAAATCCTCTCTGCTGGAGTCAGCACAGGGGCTCCTTGCCAGAGTGTCGGGGATCTACTTAGCTTTCTTGCTGGTCTACATTGGAAGGTAAACAGTGTTTTATTTTTTAATTTATTTTTAATATTTTAATTGTTTTTAAATTTTTGCATCACACCCAGCAATGCTCAGGAGCACTCCTGGCTCAGCAGTCAGGATTTACTCCAGGTGGTACTCAAGGGACCATATGGGATGCCGGAGATTGAATCTGGTTTGGCCATATGCAAGGCAAATGCCCACCTCACCATACTATTGCTCCAGCAGCATCCTCAAACAACATTTTAAATTCAATCTGATCATTGCCTCTGACAAGTAGGTAGGAGATAAAATATTTAAAAGCATAGACACCTGACTTCTTTCTCCCTGGAGCAGCAGATTTCCAGTTTTCCAGGTAAATGCATCTTATTCCTGCGTGCTGGTTTTAATCCTAACTCTATCATTGTGATGCTGACACCTCAGTATAGTTCATCACTCCTGTTGGAAAAATGAGCAAAGTCCTGATGTTCTCTAATGAGGAAAGCTTGCTTCTTCCATCCACTCGTCTGAAGCCAGTTCCCAACATCCTAGCAAAATCATGATAGTAAAAAGCCACCAGAGGGGCTTTGCATTTATACTGTATTCATTATTGAACCAACACTGTGAAGAAGTATGAGAAAGACAGCTTTCTTCTTGCCCTTAGTAGGTGCATAATACCAAGGAATATTTGCACATCTGTATTTTAGGGGGACTGGAGCGATAGCAGAGTGGAGAGGGCGTTTGCCTTGCATGCGGCGGGCCCAGGTTTGATCCTCCGCCCCTCTCAGAGAGCCTGGCAAGCTACCGAGAATATCCCGCTCACACAGCACAGCCTGGCAAGCTCCCCGTGGCATATTCTATATGCCAAAAACAGTAAGAGTATCCCACCCGCAAGGCAGAGTCTGGCAAACTACCTATGGTGTATTCGATATGCCAAAAACAGTAACAAGTCTCACAATGGAGATGTTACTGGTGCCCACTTGAGCAAATTGATGAATAACGGAAGGACAGTGCTACAGTGCTACAGTATTTTAGGGGGTCTTGAGTAAACTAGGAAGCTCAAAACAGCGATAGTGAGACTTTTCAGGGTTTCTTAGCCACTGACTCATGTTTTATGTTCTCAGTTGAGGGTGGCTTGAGTTTTAGCCAAGCAAACAATAAACTAAGAGCATAAACAAAATTGGTCCCTCGCCTTTTATAGTTGAGAAATATACTTAACAAAATCTATAAATTTTCATGGACATAAATCCCTGTGCACTACACTTCAGCTGTTTAAAAATCTAATAAAGTCTGGAGTTACTCTTTTGAGCAGGCTGTAAACCTAGGCAGTTATTTTAGCAAGAACAGATAGAGTTTGCAGGGAGATTTAAACATGATTGGGGCTCATAACTGTCAACAAGTAACCCAAGCCTTATTCCGGTCATCAAAACATGTGAGTTTTGGGCATTGACGTGTACAGAGGGATCCATTCTGGGAACTGTTGAAGGACCTAGAACATTCTCTGAGGA
This sequence comes from Sorex palustris, assembly GCA_028565675.1. Taxonomy (NCBI): domain Eukaryota; kingdom Metazoa; phylum Chordata; class Mammalia; order Eulipotyphla; family Soricidae; genus Sorex; species Sorex palustris. The sequence continues at coordinate 17,757,634 of JAOXYA010000022.1, forward strand.
TCAGCAGCCTTAGAGAATTCAGATGGAGGTCTAGCAATTTTGGTGTATGTGTGTGTGTTCTGGAATACCCAGGAGACTGGCTTTTCATACTAGAAAGTTAGGATGTGGATCCTGAGAGGCTGACGTGGCATCAAAAAGCGAATATGATGAAAACTCAAAGACAGTTTCTAGAGCAGAAATACAGCCCACTAGGGGCACCTCCGTGGGATCTCTCCCTGCAAGCAGTTTAATGACTACTTCGGCAGGTACGCTTGCTGTGCAAATACAGCTTGAGGCTAAGTCATGTCTCACCAGGTTACCTCTCTCAAGCTCCATCAGGCATTTGTGTGGCTCATCATAAAAATGACTTTGAATTAAGTGATCAGTCTCTGTTCCAAATCTTGACCTCCACCTAGCATCTTCTAGTCACAGATAGTAATAGAATAAACCACTGTGAGTAGTATGGTTTGTGTATTTGGGGAAATCCAATTTTAAATCACTAATCCATTTGAGCTTCACAACCTAACGTTGCTTATGTAGAAACTCAGTGAAATGTGTTACATGAATGAATCACGAGTCCATGTGCACTGTGCAACAGTGGTCTGCGAGCACTCACTAGCCCCCAAGTTGCTTCCAGGCTAGTCAGGGCAATGAAAAGAAGCAATTCTAACAGGCATTGAACAAAACAAACAAACAAAACCCAAACACAAACCCCACATGCCTGCAGGATCAAACCAGAAGGCTACCCACGCTGGGCAAATGGAAACTGGGATGTGGTCCAGGGGAATGTCCAATCCCCAAACAGTCAGATGCTACAAGGAGTGTCCATGGAGCAATGTGAGTGGTTGATGGGCAGTTTTGAAAGAGGAGAGCCCATATTCTAGGATCAGTATTTATTGAAACAAAAATGAAGACAAGCACTGTAGCTCTCAGCTCTGTTCTCTGTTTATCGATTTGCTCAAGCAGGCACCAGTAACATCTCTATTGTGAGACTTGTTGTTACTGTTTTTGGCATATTGAATACACCACGGGTAGTTTGCCAGACTCTGCCTTGCGGGCGGGATACTCTTGGTAGCTTGCGGGGCTCTCCGAGAGGGACAGAGTAACTGACCCTGGTCAGCTGCATGCAAGGCAAATGCCCTACCTGCTGTGCTATCACTCTGCCAAAGACAAGCAATAGTAACAAAATCTTACTGTGAGATGTGGACTTCATCCTAAGAGCAATGGGGGCCTCTTTGAAGGGTTTAAGCAGACCAGAGCTATGCTAAGATCTGGGCTTTTGACAAAGCATTCTCCATTTGAAGCTTATTTCATCTCACTAGTCTCTATAACATCTTGCATACAAGGATGATGGAAACTGGATGTGTTCTTGTCTTTTTATAATACAGGATTCTGATGGCATTGATGGGTAAATGCATGGTGCCATGATTTGTTTTATTGGAGAGGGAAAGAGTTCTCAAGTGTTCAGGGATGCAGAGGCCATTCAGTGTTGCCTTGTGAGCTGCATAATTAAAAATTTGAGAAGAGCCCTGCAATGAGTGTGACTTAGGGTCACCAGGACCACCCAGTAGCATTGGGGGATATGAAACATTGGCACGCCAGGAAGTGTTTCAGTGACTTTCCTTGATCCTGATCACTGTCACTGTCACTGTCCTCTCGTTCATCGATTTGCTCGAGCAGGCCCAGTAACATTGTGAGACTTGTTACTGTGTTTGGCATATCGAATAAGTCACGAGTAGCTTGCCAGGCTTTGCTGTGTGGGTGAGATACTCTTGGTAGCTTGCCGTGCTCTTTGAGAAGGGTGGAGGAATTGAACTCTGGCCGGCCGTGTCAGCTGCATGCAAGGCAAACTCCCTACCCACTGTGCTGTCATTCCAGCCCCTTGATCCTTATACAGTATTTCAAATGATTTGATGGATGCAAAATAATAGCATCATGATTATATTAATGATATCAATATTGACAGTGGTTTATTGGTATTATAAACAATAAACCTTTTCAAAGTGAGGAACCATGCTAAGCTTTTTGTGGGGGAGTTATATTTGGCAATGCTCAGGGGTTATTTCTGATTCTGCACTTAGGAATTACCCTTGGCAGTGCTTTGGGAACCATATGGGATGCCGGGTATCAAACCAGGTTGGCTGCATGCAAGGCAAGTGCCCTACCTGCTGCACTGCATTCTCTCCATCTTTATGCTAAGTTTTTTTTATATGTGATTTGATTTAATCTCTTAGAAAAAGCAATTCATCAGACTGATTGATTTCTCTAATACTATGTACTCACCAACCAGGTCACTAGAGACCAAATGTGTCAGACAAGCATCAGGCTAACCCTTTCACTTGTGCATAGGGATGCAAATTAGTTTTGTCTCTTGTTTAAGGCCACATTTTGGTGCAGCAGTTTAGGGACCTTTTGAAATAAGTCCTATTAGTGTCTCATTTTATGCACAAAGAAGTTGAAGAGTAGGTTTAAATCACTTGCTGAGGTCATGCCGAAAGCAAATGACAGTGTCAAATGTACAGCACTGACTAAAAAACGGAATCAAATTAGCTTAGAATAATGAGAATCTAAAACAGACTTAGTAGCTCCCTGATATCTTCATTTAAAGTTGAGTCTTGTCACCTAAAATTCTCAAGGTGACAGTCTGAGCTTTATAGCAAGGAAGGAAGGTTGTGAAACATGGGGTAGAATAATAAGTTTCCAATGCCATTGGATAGGGCATGGGATCTGGAGAATTTGACCAAAACATAGATCGCTTATGTAATAATACCATAAACATGCATGGATGCTCTCCTCTTTAAGCCACCAAAACTTCTTCTCCAGTATACTTTTCATCTTTAGTTATGTTTTACTCATGTGGACTACTATCTGGCTAATCAAGAGTCACCTCCTAACCTCATACTCATGGTTTCTTTAGAGGAAGATCACATTTTGCTCTTGTTAATTGCCTGCCTATTTGGGTAGGTTTAAAGCCACACGGAAAGCCCATAACTTTCTGTTCAAGAATATTATAGTGCAGCTCAATGAGCATTTAATTGTTGAAAAACTAAATCAAAGGATTGACTCACGTGTTCCCCAGGAACCAGTTCTTCAAGGACGTCGCCTTAACTGAGTTTCAGTGTGCTCAGAAAAAAGTGGCTTCTTCCAGACTCTCAGGAACTTCTACAGCCTGGTCCTCTGAAATCTTGAAACCTGCTAACTAGTCATAATGAAAATGAGATGTTGTCATGTGGGACTACTAACATGAGAGGCTAAAGAAAGCAACAAACCTCCTCGAGAATAATTGGACTTCAGGTCTTATTCAAAGCACCGGCTTGAGTGGAAGGGGAAGATAAAATTGGGTCTTCTGTGGTGAACTGGCTGTGTCTGCAGAATGCAGGGCCTCTTGCTCCTCCAGTGGTAGATCAGTCTTCTGGGCTGGTGGCTCTGCTCCTTCTCATGCAAAAGTCCTCTCTCTCCTCTCTTTAGCGCTGGCTGTAGCACAGGCCGCAAATAAATTGCTAACATTTAAGTGCATCTGTTGCAAAGACAGAAGCATAGAGGACACTGGGGAAATTTCAAACCAAATTTCAGGACTGAGCTCATAAAAGCATGCACCATCTGTGGAATTTTGCTCATATGCATCACTATACCAGGGAGGGGCAAGAGCAAAGGGGAAAAAAAAAGAGAAAGGATTGCATAGTAACTAGATTTAAAAGGAAAGATTCTGAATTGCATGAGTAGGTTGTCTCAGATTTGTTGTGTATCCTGTCTGGTGTCTAAACACAGTCCCTATCTCCTGCCCATATGCAGTTCCTTTCTTCACTCTATAAAAGTGGCAAGACTTTCCATCTCTCTTCCTGCTGGCCTGCAAGAGGCCAGGGCCCAGTCTTGGTCCTTTCCTCTCCCATAGGCCTGTGGCAAAACAAAAACAAAAACAAGATCCAAAAATCCCAGATTGCTTTCTGATAAGCACTTTACATTTCTATAGTGCAGGAAAAGGGAAGTTCCTTCAGAATCCCTTTATAGATGATGGCTCTCATTGTCTAACAAGCTTTTCATTGTTCGGGACATTTCATTTCCCTCCACAGTTCAGGGCACTTTGGGAAAAAAATTTCTATTCAGCACTTTTCCACTCATAATTCAAGAAAAAAAGAGTCATGCAGTATAATAAGGATAATTAGCTCCAACGGAAAATAATAAGCCTGAGCCACAGAGTCCCTCCACTGCCCACAGTATCCATTTATCGTTTTGTGTACTCTCTGTCAAGGCTAATTACTACTTCTGTAATTACTAACCTGTTGAAAGAACAAAGGAAAATGCAAAGCTGTTCTTAAATAAATAACACTGTTTCTTCCAATACCATCTCAATAAAACACTTTTAGAACAGAAACTGTCCTTATAAACTTACATCTACAAACTGCTGTTGTTTGTCCTCAAAAGTATGATCTGTTATCCTAAGAATGAGTTTGGGGTACTGAATGTGGAGAAGTGGGAGTTGACGCTCTTGAATTCAGATTCCTATAGAAGGAAGAGGGTTGAAGATGAGGAATTTGAGCTTAATAAGGTTCCACTTCTGTGTAGCATGTTCCCTTTTCATTAACATGCTAACCTGACTGCAGAGTGGAAACAAGTGCCGTGTCAATGACCATATGCTTCTCCTGCTAATGTGTCTTAATCCAGACCAGCAGACACTTGTCTTCACCTTCAGAGAAGAGATACTGCTGGTTATGCCAAGCCAAGTGGAGACAAATATAGTTCTCCTCTTTTCTAGGGGTGATGCACATGGGGAAGTCTGAACCACAGATTTTCCATCCATGTCAAAACTCATCCTGTTTCTCCAGAGACTCTGCTCGTGACTATTCTCATCTGTTTGTGTTTTGGACCTCATCATCTAGGAAACTATTCTTACCCTTTTGAACCAGTCACGAATAAAGAGAACTATGGGTTCTTTTTGTTTGTTTGTTCTTAAAAAGAGTCAAGGTTCTAATGGGCTTCCTTTAAAAAGAATGAGAGGATCTCAGAAAAATGGGTTTACACAGAAATAGAATCTACTACCAAACACCCAGATTCAAATGCATTTATCCTGCAACCCCAGTGACTATGTCCCTTCATTTTTTAAGAAAAAAATTATTGAATCACTGTGAGATAATTACAAGCTTTCATGTTTGGGATACAATCACACAATGATCAAACACCCATCCCTCCACCAGTGCACATTCCCCACCGCCAAATCCATATATAGCCCCCCTTGCCCACCCTCCCCCTGCCTCCATGGCAGACAATATTCCCCATACTCTCTCTCTACTTTTGGGCTTTATGGTTTGCAATACAGACACTGAGAGGTTATCATGTTTGGTCCTTTATCTACTTTCAGCACACATCTCCCATCCC
>JAOXYA010000022.1:17765770-17775789 GCA_028565675.1 Sorex palustris
GAAAAAAAAGTACTGGTGAAGGGAAAGGTGTTTGATCATTGCATGACCTAGACTTAAACCTGAAAGCTTTGTAACTTTTCCCACAATGATTCAATAAATAAATATTTAAAAAAAAACACACATATTACAACCTCATGCTTTGATTTGTAGATGTTCTGCAGTTGTAGGCAACCTAAAGGATTTAGAGTTTAGTAAACTTAAAGGAAAATCTTTTTGTAAAACTTGAAGGATTTTCCCAGAGAGCTACTTGCAGACCTGGTCATGAAGTTCTCATTGATTGTTTTTGTACTCTGACTCAAAATTATACTAAATGGATATTTATTTACCCCTACTTATGGATATTTATTTACCCCTACTTATAATTACTGAGGAAGGAAAATTGTCCTGGATCTGAAGAATTAGACACTTGCAATGAAAGGACTTAAAACTGTCATTCGAAAGTAAGATAATCAGGGCCCAAGATGCAATTTAATGGGCTGAAGCACATGCTTTGCTCCCAGGAGGCCTTGTTTCTACCCTTGGCACCTTATGATTTCCTGAGCACCATCAGGAACAACCCCCAAGTATCTATCTGAGAGTGAGACTTGAACACCTCTGCATGTGTACCTCTAAAACATACATACATACATACATACATACACCAAATAAATAAAAATAATATGATGAGATTTTCCTTAGCATATAGTCAGATCCATAATGGAGGTAAGGTTCAGGTGTTTAGAAGTATTTTGACTTATATAAAATAATACGAGTACTATTGTAATTATTTTTAAAGAAAACTCTTACACATGTATATTTATGTCTTTGAAAGCAAACAATTTACAGAAGTATTTATTGAGGTTAATCAAACATTAACATAAGAAACTACTACTTACCCCTTTTAAAAAGATATTTTAAACTGGTTAGAACATGACAACATGGAATAGATTAGTAAATAGCTATGAATATGTAAAGAGGGCAACTAATCACTCCCAAGCATAAATTATTTCAAAAAGAGTTGAAATTGCTGTTTGCACTAATAAGAAGCATGTCTGACTTTACAACTTTCCAAGTAGGGCACCCTGCTTTTTGGAACACAAGTCTCCAATTCCCCAAAACCATTGAGGCTTGAGTTGAGTTAGGGGAATGAGGGAGGGACCTCTGAGTAGAACTTTCTTCAGCATAGTTAAACATTATTATAAGCTGTTTAAGATGGGCTCTACATCTAAATTCCTTGAACCTTTGTTTTATGGGAGCATTAGGAATTCTTGGGAGACTCATATCATTTATGTAATAGGAAGAGAATTATGTAATGAAGAAAGCAATTTTAAAAGCCTTGTGGAGCAAAGGGTCTGGTTTAGTTTAAACCAGATTCTCAGAATAGCAAGTTGAATGTCTCTTGTTCATCTTCTTCACCCAGCTTCTAAAATTTTTCTTCCTTGCCCATCAATCCCTTTTAACATTCATGCTTCAGCTCAATTTCAAATGCACTTGGATGCCTCGTTGCCTTCACCACACTATCTACCTGGCAGAATCTACGAGAATATCTGCTTGTTACCATATATGACATTTAGACACACAGTTCCCATCTAGCTGGAAAGACTATACATGTGTAAAAATAGAGCCAATCAAACAATCAATTTAATTCAAGACAACAGTACTACTGGCACTCAGTGCATCTCAGCACTACGTAAATTCAGGAAGATAATTTTTAGACTTGCACAGTCAGGGAAGTCTTCTCAAAATTGAGAACTGAACTGAGAATCCGTAGTGGCAAGAGTTCATAGTGAAGGCAAGTCCATGAAACTATACCCAGATGGCTTGTGAACAAGTTTTACTAAAATGGTCCATTTAGTTGCAAAAAGACTCAACCTAATTGTCACATGCCTCATTTTGTGTGTGTGTGTGTGTGTGTGTGTGTCTGTGCGCATGCGCGCACATCCCCTATTAATCTTCTAAGCCCCAGCACCTCCAAATGGACCTGCTTCTGTAGTGTTGTGCTGTAATTTTTGTTGAATTCAGTATTTAGTATTTCTAGCTTCCCAAGCTAGAAATCTCTGAACCAAGGCAAAATAAAACAATAATAGGAAGGTAAACATGGACGCCATTTATCTGAAAACAGTTGAGCTGTCAGAACACAATGAAATCAGAAATCAAAACCAAGGCAAGAGGATATAACTCAGCAAATAAATTGGAACAGGATGGGTCAGAGAATCAGAATTAATTATAAAATGTTAGGTATATTGCTATCTCAAGATTATGTTGCTTTCTATAGATTTTCTTATGGACTTCACTCTACAATAGAAGCATAGCAAAAATTGAATAGACTAGACAGAGGAAAAAAGAACTAACTTTTCTGTTTTCCCTCCTTTAGAAAAGGAGATTATTTCAAGCTTATATAATGAAGTTTATAGGGAAAGACATAAAGGCTAATCTTTAAACTCAGCAAGCTTTCAACTAGTGCATAGGTTATTTAACTCAACCTCAGGAGAACCAGCTTTATAATTTATTTTAAGATTGATTGTAGGATAAAATGTTCCTATTAGTCCTGAAATATTTGTTCTAGACCCCTAAAAGTGCTGAGATTTGATCAAATCTGCACTCTAAATGCATTCTGAAACTTCTAGGACCATTTTCATATACATTTAACTAACTGTAGTGTTCATCTTCTCAGCTTATGTTCATCATAAGACAAATCTTATGATTTTCAATGAAAGTGCTCATATAAGACCTTTAAAAACCAAGACCTGCATGTTCTTCATGAAAATGTAAGAATCCCTGACATTTAGGGTAACAGAAGGAGTTGCTCTGATATTCTTGGCTAAATTTACAAGATTTGGCTTAAGCCCCAAGCGTCTGTCCTATCACAGTGGAGTATTAGTCATTCTTTAAAAGCTTTAGCATACTGTACTTGGTGTGTGAGTGTGTTAAATGCCATGAACTATGTGACTGGTGGGCAGAACTGTCACTAAGATTCAAGTTCAAGTGAGGTTGTTTTTTTCTTTTTTTTCTTTTTGTACTCTTGACTAAATGCAGTCATTTAATTGAACTGAGTTGAGATTTAAGCATTGAATTCTTGGTTAGAGGAGGAATCGAGTAACAAAAAGGAATCAAAGAAGTTCTATTAGAGTTATAATAATTATTTTATCAAAACTTTATACGGGACTGACGTTGACTTACAACTATATAGGTTTCTGGTAAGCAGCATTATAGTTTGACTCATGTTTATGCTACAATATGATTTCACCAAAAGTCTAGTGTTTTTTTCCTTATTAGTTTATGCTATTTACCTGTACAAAACTATTTTTTTCTCACTAGTTCTGAAGGGTGCAATATATTACAAGGAGAAAGGTTTTGAGATAGAAATAAGTTATGAAACATCAAGTTACACAAAGCCAAACAAGAATATTTGCCGTGGGATTTTTAAAAAACTTTCAAATGCTAAGATGTCTTATGAAGGAAGAGCATCAGAAACTTCTATTACTGGGATTTTTTTTACATGTATGGACATAAAGCTCTGAGAATTGTTGATTACTTATTGTTTTCATAAAAGAAAGCAAGGCCCAGAGTGGTTGGGGAATTTTGCCGAAAATTTCCAAATACCCTTTTGTCCAAACAGTTAAAGAATAGATGAGTTGAATGATGAACCCACATCGTAGTAGAGCTCTGTAGAACAAGTAGAAGGAACAAGTAATAGTCATTTCCGAACAGTAGATGGTTATAAGTTGTATTTGAAGAGGAGGTGAAGGAAATCAGCAAACAGCCCTTCACAGATGAGGTTGGATAAGGGTTTATAAGTTCTCGTGCCATATATAGCACTCAAAGTCACAGTTCCCAGTCACTAGAGAACTCACATTAGTCATCTTTATACTAAGGCTCAGGTGCATGGGTATTTTGCCCCCCATTGAGGGGCTGGATAGATTTCTGGAATGAGCCAATTAAAAGAGCACATTACTCTCTCTAATAAGTAGCACCTGTGTTGGCTTATAAGCTTTCAGAGAAATGGATAACACAGTATAGATTAGTAAGACTTTTCTATTTTGATTAAAAACCTTGAACTAGAATATTTTTTCTTAGCATATCTTGAAAATACCAGGAGAGAGGGACTTCACTTTCCATTAATAATTTTAAGAGGAAAAGTTTCTAGAAGGATTTGGGACCCACAGATCTCAAAGTGTTACATAAATAATACAGGAAACTGCAAAATGATCCGATGTAAAGTCACTCTACAAGATGCATGTTTAATTAGCACCTACTAATAAAACAGATGCATCTGAAATTATTTAGGGTGACATGTACTATTCTGAACAATACGATATCAGCTCAGGATGCCAAGGGCAGGCAACATAACCTGTTTTTAATTGAGCATTTTATCACCAAACAGAACAAGAGACAGCTTGTGTTTTATATCTTTCTGTAGTACATCATTATCCAACAATAAATGCAAAAATAAATTACAAAAAAACTTTCAGCAGAAAAATAATTTAAAGACACAGATTTTTTAATTCAGCTGTTCAAGGCTTTCATGTAGCTTACTTTTTAGTTGACAGTTTATTTTTTCACACCAGACAAACACACATATACACACACACACATACACACACATGCACACACACACATATACACAGTCAAATAGCTGGTGAACCAGATGGTAAAAATAGCATGAAGAGAACATATAGCCAGACTGCCCTTAGGAGGTTTAGAAATTCCAAGACTACCCCGGGAAACTTCTGCTTGATGGGTTGGTTAATCACTCTTTGGAAACAACTCTAACATTTATCATTAGAATGAAGGTTAGAGACAAGTCTTGAAGGGGAACAAACCACAGAAGGTCACCATTTGAAATATCAATACAGATTGTGAAATAGCAGCTTCCCTTTCTTCCCTGTAGACCTTCTTTGGTGGTGACTATCATTTATTGGACATTTGTGATCCTCAGATATTTTTGGTTTTAGGATCATTTGTGTTACCTCTTTCTTACCCAGCAACTATTTCTTTCTTTTGTTTTGTTTCATCTTCCCCCTTTACGTGTGTGTGTGTGTGTGTGTGTGTGTGTGTGTGTGTGTTTGCAACACCCAGTAGTGCTCAGGAAGGGCTCCTGACTCATTTTGAACTCAGGTATCACTGCTAGCAGTATCTGGGGGATCATATATGGTGCCAGGAATTGAACCCTGATCCAGCAGCATGCAAAGCAAGCACACTAACAGAGGTAGTATCCTTTTAAATTAGTATTTTTATATCTTCTGGATAAATTCCTATGAATGTAATTGCTGGATAGCAATATGCAAAGACCTCACTATTTTAAAGAATCATACGATCAATTGTTTTGTAAATGAAAAACTATATATATTTTAGGGATGCCTCCTTAGTCATGCTCAGAGGAACAGGACTCCTCGGAGAGATTCTGAACCAACCCAGTCATTCAGTTGAATCTCATGCTCAAAGACACAGTGTTGCTTCAAGACAGCTGGTGCTGGGGACCTCTCTGGACCAACTACACTGGCTGTACTTGGGGGTGAAAACTACTTTTGAAATGTAAATACTAGAACCTTCAGTTCTCTGACTTTAAAGTTTTGATTTGTGTTTGCTTTGTTTTGCAAAAGTAAGATCTACCTATGCACATTGCTTAGGTAAAAATTCTATCCCCAACTGAATATTCTGCACCTCAAATTCCGCATAAACTTTATACAATGACATCATTTTCCTCCTCCCCCCTTTTTTTTTTGCTTTTTGGGTCACACCTGGCAATGCACTGGGGTTACTCCTGGCTCTGCACTCAGGAATTACTCCTGGCGGTGCTCAGAAGACCATATGGGATGATGCTCGGAATCGAACTTGGCTTGGCCGCATGCAAGGCGAACACCCTACCCGCTGTGCTATCGTTCCTGTCCCTTCCTCCTCCCTTCTTTCACCTGTTTTATTTTCTCTATTTTCTACAAATATCAGTGTAAACTGCCTTAAATATTGTCTGTAACTAGATGAAATTTTAAATATATATCTGTGACATAATATATCCTAATGTTGACACATGCAACTTAATTCAGAGGCAGAAGAATCTAATTAAATTCCTTGGTCCCATTTAAAAAATCTTGCTATCAGGGCAGTGGTTTGATCCATAATTTATTAATAATCAGGTTCTGTTAAAGAGGAGTGGTTTTTTGTGACCTCTGAAAAACAGGGCACATAGTTTTGCTCTTGAAGACATGATCAAATGTTATGTCAGGAGGGTGTTTGGGTGATAAGTTCTGCATATGAATAAGAGAAAACAATCCAGGCTGCCAGCTCTTTAGCCTCCTTGAACATCAGAGGCCAAGAAAACAACATTTTCAAACCTTTTCTGTATCAACAGAATAAAATATTTTGAAGACACAGTAGTCACATATGGCTATCCCAGAATATCAAATCCATGAATATGAGTGTTATTGTTTTTTGTTCTGCAAGAAAGCTTCACACGCTCTTTCACAGATATGCCAAGTATAGCTTGATTCATAATAGATTCATAATAGATGCTGAAAGATGAATACACATTCTGACTGCAAAGTAGTTACCCGTGTTTTATTTGCTGTTGACAAAGCTAGCCGCATTTTCTTTGCCTTGGAGTGGGGCTCAGAAAATCTAACTATTGATCTGAAAAGCAAATTAGATGAGGAGGAAACTGAAAGCAACTATTAAGGAGGTGACTTCACTGTTCTTTAGTGAAGTCCTTTTTTGAAAAAGACAAGAAGAGGAAAAACCAATTTCTCCCAGTGAAATATGAATGGTAAGGGAGAAATCCTCTACAAAACCCTTTAATGAGCTTTTAGGAGAGAAATGATAAAATTACATAGAGTGATTTTAAAGGCAATATTCCAGGGTTTCTTTTTGTACTACAGAGAAATCTAAGAAAGCGCAACCTCAGTTCTTGTTTTCCCTCCTTCAATAACTAGATGTGTGACCTTCATCTGTTCATCAGACTCGTTCAGTACATAAGCATTTAGTAGTATGTTTAAAGCACCATTATAGAACTGACTAGGACAGAACCACAAATCTTTTGAAACTTATCTCAAAAACAAAATATAGAGTAGTGAAACTAAGTACTAAAGAAATTTTGATGTTTGAAAAAGCTACCTTGTAATATCTTTCATCCATAATGCAACAAACAAGACTAAGTCTTGTCTTAGGAAGACAAATTTTCTTTCTTTTTTGTTTTGACTAGGGTATATCTTGAAAAATAATTGATTAGATAAAAGATTAATTCTATGAGGAATGACTAAGAGGTAATGATGAGAGTAGCAAGGGACGGAGTTTGGAAAGAGAATTTCAAAGGAAAGAAGAAAGTGAAGAAATCCTATTATAAAGGAGGCTTTCTCAGAGCTAAAGAAGCATCCTGTCATGGATAGATGGTCATTCGTCCTAAATATGGTATATTAGTTAGAGCTTTGCAGAAAAGCAGAACCGACTGGATCATTGGATATCTATATCCATATCTATGTCTATATCTATGTCTATAGCTATATCTATCTCTAAATCTATCCATGCCAACTGGAGACGGAGAGAGTTTTATTATAGAAACCGTCTCACATGGTTATAGAAGGCCGAGAAGTCCCACAATCTGCCATCTGCAAACAGGAGATCCAGGAAAGTCAGTAGTTTAGTTCAAGAGGAATGTACAGGTTGGAGAATTGGAAGAATTGATATCCAGGGGAAGAAATGATAGATGTCCCAGTTCAGGCAGGGAGAGAAGATTCCCCCTTCCTCCACCCTTTTGTTCTATAGGACACTCAAGAGAATGGGATGTTTCCTATGCACACGTTGGTCATTGGTGAGAGCAATAAATTTTACTCAGTTTATCAATTTGAAGGCTAGAAACACCCTCAAAGATAAGTGCAGAAGTAATCATTTCTGGCTGTATGACCTTCCCTTTGACTAGTCAAGATGAAGCATAAAATTAACCATCATCATATATGGTGCACTAAGTCAGGTACACATTTTACTTCAAGTTCCTCCCAACCTGAGACCATGTGTTCATGTGCTCTATTGTGGTTCTATAAATACATATCATGGAAGACTACTACTGCTCTATCAAAGAAAATATTCTCCCTATGTACCATTAGAGAATTTTGAGAATGTCTCTCTTCATTCATTCTGATTGTCTGCTGGTCAGCTATTTCTTGTTATTTACTCCTATTACTGCTATCATTTGATATAAACCCTCTGGGCATGAAACCTGATAGGTCTAATCAAGAAAAGTCCATGCCCTTTAACAGGATATATACCTAAGTATATATACCTATGTCCATCAATGTATTACCTTCACTTGTGGGGGTATATTTGTTCAGGAATGGTTTCATGACTCAGTTCAACCATTAGAATATAAGGGAAGTATATTAAGACATCTGAGAAGTTTGCTTGCCCCTAAGAGAACAAAATACTCTTTCTTTCCCTGGCTTCATAGAGAGCTGATATGATGTGAAATCTGGCACTAATAATGTCATTTCCCTTGAGAGAAGAAAGCATCAGAGTTAAGAACTGGGATCACAGCACCATGGGATCATGAGACATACTTCGAAGCCTAAGTCAAGTGAAAAACCTGACCTATGTGTAGACCTTCAGCTATGAGCCAATGAAGTTATTCATTAAACCATTTGACTTGGATTTTACTACTTGCAGCTGGAAGTATTTGATGTGATATAATGTTTTACGTTTTGCCAGACTTACTTGGGAACACTTTTATCCTTGACCAGCTAGTCTACAAATCATATCAGTTCCTCAATGATTCTAAAAGCAGAGCCAAGTTATTAAAAGTCAATACGACGGTGCCTACTTCAACTCTGAGACTGTGTGTTACAAAGCAATGAACCAGGCTTGGCTTTATGTCCTGGCTCTACCACTCACTACTTGCCTATCTTTGCCCAGTCCCTTTGGCTTCCCCTGTTCTTTTCTGTCAAATGAAAGGTTTGGGTTACAGCCTCTGTATTCTGTCTGTGCAGCTCAACAATTTTAACAATTTGTTCAAATTCATCGGTCCTGGTGTAAACACCAATACACTGGGAATCAGGAGTACGGCATCGACAGATGTTGCCAAGGAGTTCGAAGCCTCTGGTAGTTTTGCTATGTTCAGAGCAACTTTCCTGACTGAGAAATGGATAAAGGAATGAGAGCTGAACTGGAGGGTGGTCTTCCTGCTGCTGTGACTTCGTACTTCTTGATTTGAACAGATTAAATCAGAGGGAAACAGGATTTATAGAGAGAAAGTAAACACAAACCAGTTCCCCACCTACACCTCCCACCCGAAATTATTTTTTTGAAATCCTTGAAGATCAAAATTAAAAAAAAACACAGATGAAAATTTTACCCCTCTGAGATTCTGAAAACTAGAGCATTTTGGTAGTAGTGGTGGGGTGGGGAACTTGTAATTTGCTCCAGCTTGAAATGAGGACTTCTGGTTTCCTGGGCAGAAATTCTCAACCTCTCTTTATCTTCTATGCTGGAAACAGAGAATGAATCAACTTTGGTCACTGATGACTTCCTCTTTGTCCCTAAAAGGGTATCCTTATCCAGATTCCAATGGAGATCGAGATCTGTAGAGGCCTCAATTATTATTATTAGTGTATATATTACAGGTGTACTGCCCACACCTATAATCAACAGTAAATATTCTTCATAGTTTTTCCAACTAACAATATTCAGATCTGGAGGATTATAGCAGGGTACTTAGGGATGAATCTGGGCATGCCTTTTCCTTCTAAGTTCTTTATATTTTTCGCCACTGAAAACCATTCAGGTAGTTTTGTATAGACAAAACTAATTGTGGCAAAAAACCCCACAAACTTTAAAATAAAGTAAGAATGGTTTATAACTTTATGTAGGTTACATATGCATGATAATATTAGTTTAGTCTGCATGTCTACAATATGGTCTCCACAAAATTTTCACTTCCATACCCATCCAATTGTGGAGCCCTTTGATAGAATTACCCCTCCTCCTGAGAGTCCAATTCTGTAGAGTATTAAGCAATTCATACAGAATGTTGGATCTCTTTTAATCAAGTCCTGTGAACA
>JAOXYA010000022.1:17857154-17869217 GCA_028565675.1 Sorex palustris
GCCAATAAACACAAGAAAATATATGCAATGTCCTTCACTATCTGGGAAATATAAATCAAAGCCTCAATAGAATAATATTATTTCATATCTGCCTGCATGGTTGAAATTAAAAAATGGAAAACATTTAGCAGAGAATATGATTCATATTCAAAAATATGAATCATAATATACTGTTTCTGGAAATTGTAAAGTGTTGTGGACACTTTGGAAAAGAGACTGGTTTCTTAAACTTAAAGATAGAATTATGTAATTCATAGATTGTATTCCTGGATAGAGACCCAAGAACATTAAAAATAAAGCAAATATGCATTCATATAAAATCTGTACACAACACTTATGAAAATGTATTCACAACAGCTTAAGGTAGAAATATTAAAAGTGCCTGTCAGTTAAGGAATGACTAGAAAAAATATTTTATATTCATGAGGCCAGAGCTAATAGAGCAGGTTGGACGCTTGTCTTGCACACTCCCGACCTGGGTTTCGTCCTCGGCACCATATATAGTCCTCTAAGCTTGCCAGGAGAGATCCCTGAGAGCAGAAGCAAGGCTTACCAGGAGTAAGCCCTGAGCATGGCCAACTGTGACTCCCACCAGAGAATCCCGCCCCCAAAGAAACAAAAATTTAAAAATGTTTTATATTAGAGCAGTTGGATCATATTATACAAGAAAAGAGGTGGAATTTTGTACCCTAACAAGCATGGGATTTGAAAACTTGCTAAGTAAAGAAGCCAGTTGCAATATGCCATCTACTGCATGATTCCATTGTTTGGAATTTCCAGAATAGGCAAATCCACAGATACAAGTGGAGGTATGATGTTGAACATTGTGGACTTTTTAGGGGTGATGAAAATAATTTAATATTAGTTGTCATGGATGGAATATGGCATTGTGACTATGCCACAAGACATAAATTTTTATATTTTCAAAACAGAATATTTCTAGTATGTGAATTATATTTCAATAAAATTGCTAATAAGTACCCAATGCATTCATCATGTTTGGACAATTTCTATATTGCCTTGCCAGGGATCAGATCCAAGACCTCACATATGCGAATGTATGCAGTCTACCATTGAGGTACATTTACACCTAATGTTTCACTTGTGAAAAAGTCTTTGTTGTGTATGATCATAAGGACAAATCCCCAGTGTTGCCACATGTGCCAAGTGTGATTCTGTCAGCTTGGCTGACTGTGATTCCCAGCACCAAGAGGGATTTTTTTGGCCAGTGGCCAGAGTATGTAAGCACCACAAAGGGATGCAATCTTCCAGTCTATCACTGCAACTAAAAAGATGTGTAAGCCCCACAGTTAGCACATGTGACCCCTGTCAAGAGCATGGTGAGCACCACAATGATCCCTGATAAACACTACAATCCATCATTTGCATGCCTGGCTGTAAAGGGTGAACCTCAGCGAGCACCACAACTAAAGAGGTACAACTCTCTCCGAACTCCATCATCGAGTGTGCAAACACCATAACCTGATGTGTGACAGCTAAACACATGTGTGAGCCAGGCATGCCTACAACCCTCCGTCTTCCTACAACACCACCAACAACCACAAAGGGGAGATGAAGAATGGAGCTAAAAAAATTACATTACTCAAACTGATATCATATTACAAGAGGTAAATGCTATTAATTCATTGGGATAATAGGTACTGTTTTCACACACACATTTACACACTCACATTATTTCCACAAAAATTTGATCAAACACTGCATTCTTACAGAATGACAAATACACTTTGGAAGAAGGTTTTATCCAACAGATGAAAAGAAAACCATAAAGAATATTCTGAATGATTCTAGCAGATACTTCAGAGTATAGTTTTTGACTATAAAAGTTACCTATGTTACATATAGCTGAAATTATAATAGCATATCAGTGGAAGGCTGTCATTGCTTCAGATGAGATTAACGAGGGAATTTATTTGTAAATATTGTCTCAGTTTAATGAAAGACATTGAGTATGGAATAGCTGGGATCAGCAGGGGTCAGCAGTCCTGAAATGGCACTGAAATAACTAAAGTTTGAAAATACTACTCCCAAAGATGATTTTGGTTGTTTTTTGGAAGTCATACTTAGCAGAGCTCAGGGCTAACTTACGGCTCTGTGCTCAGGGATCCTTCCTTGGTACTTGGGACACCAAATGCAGTACTGGGGATTTAACAGGGGTTGAATGCATGCAAAAGGGAAGTTTGAAACTCTCAACTCTAGTTTTGGTCCTAAATAGGGTTATTAATTACATAGCAATAGTTGTAGCCTGCACCTACCATCACTTATTCTCTATTATTGAGCCATTAGGCTGTTTACAATCAGTTATTCTACTGAGCATGCCCAGTGGCCCTATCCTTTCGAGAAGCAAAAATGTGGCTCATTGGGGAAGGAGAAACAGCTTTAGCCTTCCTAGGCATCCTTGAAAGCACGTTCCTTTGGTCAAAGCTTGCTTGTGTGTGCTTAGAAAGCAAATTTACCTCTTGGATACAGTGGGAGTCTATTTGAAAGCTCCTGTTCTCCCAGTAAGGTTGATGGGGGAAAAAAAACGTGACCAACACCACCATCGTGTAGCCTTGCCCTCTTGTCTCTGCCCCCATGCCCTGTTTGGTCCAGAACTCATAACCCAATGGGTGCTGAGACGGTAATCAGGACAACCTGGGTCTCTTTCTCCAGGAAACCTCTCTCCCCAGCGGTGAACACTTCCTTCCTCTTTCCTCCCATCCCCCGCCCCCCACCCCAAGTGTAGAGACTGGGAGCAGCGAGTCCACTTTGTCAAACCAACTCTGTTCTGCCGAAGAGGCAACACTCTGTATTTAGAAATAACCTGCTTTCAGGAAATTCAGAACAATCTTCTTAAAGTTATGCTGGAGCTAGCCAATTTCTCTTTTAGGGTCACTCGTTCGTATTAATAGAAATCCATCTGCATAAAGTGACAGTCTACGTTCCTGTTCCCCCGCTTGTCACCAGATGGAGACTTGGTCAATGTGGGATGCTGTCTTTCACACAGATGCCAGCATGTATAAAAAGACACGTTATTGGTGGGAATTATAATAGATGGAGATTAGGACCATTCTAAAACAGACTTGGATCTCTGCTTTTGACACAGGAAATGTTGTTTACACCATTTCAGTGGGGTTGCCTAAAATATACCAGTTCCACACTAAAGATAATTACTTACACTACTTACTAACAGATAATGCATTCTTCTGAGTAAGTTTTTAAAAAAATTAAAAGAAACTCTTCCAGAGAACACTTACGTATGTATTTATCCTTTGGACTTACCTTTCTTGGCCATGGAGGTTTTTCTGTAAATAAAAACAATGCAAGGAATAGGAGTGAGCAGGAGCTGAAAGGTCATTCTGAGAAAAGGAGGGTCACTGCACTCCCCTTGCTCCTAACCTTACGCTTTGCTAAGTTAAACAGCTACTCACATCCTGGGGAAGAAGGAAAGGAAATGGTGTACCACTTTTGTTGTGGAGGCCCAGTTGAGAACCTGGGAAACAGGATTAAACCTACAGGTGGAGGGCCAAAAGTCCACTAATCCCCAAAAGAGAGAGGGATGGTATCTTATTCCATTTCTTCTCCAGTTAGAAGCTACCTGACTTCTATTTCCTATAGGATCAAGTTTATCAACAAGCAATAAATTGTATGTGGGTCCTGAGCACTTGAGCCCAGGTGAACATGCTGCTTCCCTGTTTTCCCAAAACACTGACTGACTTCTTGAGATTCCCAGTTCATTTTCCAGAAGCCCCCTGTACTACAGGATCAGAGACCACTGCGCCAGAGCGCTTATGATTCATCCAGAACTTATGATATACTCTCTGTTCCTTTATTCCTAACCATTGTTGTAAGATCTAGAATTGGGAGTTGAGTGACTCCCTTGACTTCTACCTTGACTGTAGAAATCTGATCAGAGACGCTTAACCAAAGGACTGTGTTCTAAAACAGGATGCTCAGTGTGGGTCTCAGTGGAGGACAGCACTCTTCAACTATTTTACTTTATTTTATTTTATTTATTTTTTTGCTTTTTGGGTCACACCTAGTGATACTCAGGGATTACTCCTGGTTCTGCACTCAGGAATTACTTCTAGAAGTGCTTGGGGATCATATGGGATGCAGGGAATCGAACCCAGGTCTGCTGTGTGCAAGGTAAAGGTAAACACCCTATCCACTGTCTATTGACCCCCCCCCCCTTTTAACTATTTTACACCTGTGGATGAACAATCCTGCATAATGGTCCATGAACTGGCAGGTATAACCAAGGTGGTAGGCCAGTGTTTTTTAACTTTTCTACACTTACAAACTGGTACCAGTGTGTGGACTAGTGATTTAGCCCAGGGCCTCCACTAAGTTTCAAGAATGAGCTGCTATTTCATTCTCACTGTGTGGTTACAAGATGACTTTTCCATCTCTAGCCTATAAATCTATTTCATAGGAAGGTTGAAAAATGGAATGCTAGAGGTAGGAGTTGCTTGGCCTGTACTTTTGTAACCAAACAAAGAATAATTTTCAAAGTGTTACCCAACAGACATTTGCATTTAACCTATCAATCATTACATAGTACCATGGCCACCTATAATTTCAAGAGACTCCAGGGCCAGAATAATAGTATAGTGGATAAGGCGCTTGCCTTATACGTGGCTGACCCAGATTCAATCCTTGGCACCATATAAAGTTCCTGAGCCCTGCCATGGGTTTCCAAGTATAGCGCCATCAGTAATCTCTGAGCACAGTGGAAATGCACTCCTCCCCTCCAAAAAAAGAGACACTGCAGAAGTGACTGTTTTGAACTGAACACTTTGAGATCCCAAACAAAATTTGTGTTCTATTTTCAAGAAGATTTAGAGAATGAGTATCGGGGAAGAGTGCAACCAGCACTGTGCTACTTTTCAATGGGTGACCTGGTTTACAATAGTTTGCATATTTTTGTTTTATATCTCTTATGCCACTTCATTCACCACCCACCAGAGCATCACTAACCCATCACCACTGTCTTAAGATAGCCTTACTTTCCTCCCTTTTGATGCCACAGATCACTGTTCTATTGGCACTATCTTTGGCACTATTTTTACAAACCAAGATCAAAGGAAAAATAGACTATATGGAATGATAGTGCTCCCCTTTGCTTAACTTCCTGTGTCCACCTGACTCCTGGCATTTCCTATGCCCACACCTGATCAGCACTTTGCTGATATTGCAGTGATTGTAACACTTCATTCCTCACTATTCATTTTTTCCCCATTGGGTGCAACTCTCAGCAGTCAAAGTATTGGTGATGTTGTTTGATATAACAAACCTGGTCAAGTTCTGTGATATCCACCTTCTCCCCCTTTGACTATCTCATTCTAATATCATGCACACTTAAATTTTAATAGTGGAACAGCAGCCAGGGTCTTATGAATCATGGAAAACATGGTTGAAAGCAGAGAGAATAGAAATCATTGGGGAGAATTTCACTTATCCAGATTATAGAGAAATATTGGGAATTGGAAAATATTAATGACAAGTATCTCTTAACCCTCTATCCCAATGCCAGCAGTGCTTCTTGTTTTCATCCCATCTGTTCCTTCTGTTGATGTAATGGCTTGGGGTTGCACCCATACTTGGTTGTGCTGCTTTCACCCTTTTTAGTTGTGTTAGTTCGCAGGCACCAGACATCACGTTATGGTACAATATATCCTGGATATTTTTTCATCCAAGTACTTAGAGATATACCTAATTATGCTCAGTTTTATGCCATATGGATGTATGAATATTTCTTCAACTATTCCCCTACTACAGCTATTACATTTGTTTCCAGTTGTGTAAACATCTCTTTACAATGGGCTTTAACTTTCTATATTAGGATGCGTGTGGTACAATTCCCCACAAGTGTAATAGAACATCACATGTATTAGAAATACTGAGGGGGTCAGAGAGATAGTACATTGGGTCAGGCACTTGCCTTGCATGCAGTTGACCCAAGGTTCAATCCCTGCCATGCCTCCAGCGTCTGCCAGGAGTGATCTCTGAGCCTAGAGCCAGGAGTAAGCCCTGGGCACAGTTGGGTGTGGCTACAAGACAAAAACTATAAAACTATGTATAGTTTTATAAGAAATTGGAACTATACTAGAAAATCTTGGTTTCATAGATAGAATAATTAAAACTATTTTCTGCTCACAGTTGTGTGAATCTCAGAGCTGATTCTCCCATTCACTATAAACTATCATGAAAAACAGGATAATTTCCCTCTTTTAGTGGCCCCTCTCAAAACATTTGGATGATATTTATGGCCTAAAATAATTTGGAAATTGACAAAAATTATGAGATTTCTTAGCTTTATACTTTTGCAAAGTGCATAGCATTACTGGGTATGAAGATTTAAATAATTCGAAAGAGAAATCAAAACGCTTTTCCTTAAAATATCCAGAAGACTGAACCAAAAGTGTTTGTTGACTTATTTCTATATTTTCCTACACCAAAGATGCCATTCTACTAGAAAATTTGGATGGGGAAGTGATTTCTATATTAAAGGAAAGCCTGTATACATCATGGTGTACAATTGCAAATTTTCTAACTTTTTAGAAAAACAGAGAATTTTAAAGGAATCTTGTTCTGGCTACAAATTAGTCTGTGATTCTGGTCTTGTATACATTAAAAACTGCAATTAGAGGTTTCTATATCAAGTTTCTGCCAAAGAAACACTAATTTTTCTTTCCACTTCGTATTGTATAGGAACATAAAATGATATGTGTGCACAGACAGATTTAAAAGAACACTAGAAGCAATTATATTCAAATGCTAAATGGAGAGCTCTCGTGGGATTGGTAATGTTAAGTATTGTGGAAGCAGAGCATTGTTCGTTGTTGAAGCTAATGAATGTTATGGTCTAGGGTAGTAAAATTTGATGTCAGCTTCCAAAGTTGTGGATTGTTTGACCCTCACCTCAGATCAGGATAGAGAGTAGACTTTAGGGTTTTGAAGTGTTTGTGTTTGTGTGTGAGTGTGTGTGTGTGTGTGTGTGTGTAAGAGTTTAAAATGAATGTTGAATAAAATTTTCTGTTCTTATCAAAAGGGCTTTCATGCTGTCTTCAGGCATTTGCTGAAACCAGAAGTATAGCATTCCATAGAACATTTCCCAAAGCTTTCCATTTCTGTCAGGCTAGCCTGTGGAATACAGCTTTTTCTTTTACTGTCCTGGTGTTAGGTAAAAGTAAACCTTCCACCTTGTTTGTCTTTGTTCCGTGTCTCTTTTTATAAAGATGAATGATGACCTGTGACCTCAGAACACCAGCAATAGGTTATTTCAGGACTTTCCCCTCAATAGAAGTCCTTTTAAAAAACCATAAAATCTTTGATCTATTTTGGAGTTAAACATGGGCTGTGTTACCTTAGCCATCTTACTTTGGATATGACTAAGAAAAAAATCAACTTCTTAAAAGGATTATTTTTTTCCTTTATACTTTCCTCCAGCTTTTGGTTTCTAGTTGCACCCAATGTCTGTTTTTACTTGATCTGTTGATATACGCTCCATTTCTGTTTCCAGAGTTCTTGGAATCCTTAATCTCATAAGTAGGGACAGTGAGGCACCAAAGGCAACATAGGAATTTTAGGGGTCCTCAACTCAGTTTGATGGACTTAAAAACTGAATGTAGAACTCCTTTTTCCAATAAAAGATAAACATACCTGCCACTCACATAACACCAGCTAGTTATGTCTCTTGCTTTCACCTGTGCTCGAGAAGTACCAGTGAGTTCAGAGAAAGATGGTTATGAAACAAGGTAGATACTTGGATTGACGAGACCTGCATTCAGTCTCAAATTCATCAAGCATTGTTAAAATAATCTGCACAAGAGCTGCTTTATTTTAGAGATGACCCATGTCTTTTCGAATATTAAACCACATTAGGTTTACTTACCCAATCCTTTTAGTAATGGTGTAGGATGTGGGACAGCCTCTTCACGTCTCCATTTTCAACATTGTCAAATAAAGGTTTTTTTCTTTCATGTTTAAATTTTTTTCCAGTCCTGTTTCCATTTTGTGATTATTCCAAGGATGGATAAATGCCAAAGAATAATGAGAAATGATTCAAAGAAAGAGGAGTGTGTTTTTGTCTTGTAATTTTTGTGTCACTTGTTAATTAAGGTAAAGGATATATATAGATATATATATATAGATATATATATATATACACAATTCATGCTACCCTTAATGGTTGGTGGCATTCATTTACATTGATTTTGGGGAGAGGAAAAGATTTGCCCTTTGTTTATTAAATTCCTGATCAACAAATATCTTTAGCTTGGGGAAAAAAAATGAAGAGCACCCATTCAGCTATGACTAATGAACATTGTACATGCTTATGGATAGCTATTATACACTGGGCAATTGAGAACAATAAATTGATATGAAAATTTATGCAAGAAAAAAATTGCTTTTGGTAAAATGATCTTGGAGGTTTTTGCAAAGAAGTCATGTTTCTGGTATGTAATAGACATTCAGGAAGCCTTAGCTCCAGAGTGAATGAGGCTGCATGTAAGCTAGACTACTGATAATGAAGGGTAATTAATTAGTCATAATGAACTGAGAAAGTACAAGATTGAGGTAGAGGCAAGTGTACGTATAAAGATGAAATTTGGAGGCATGTTCAGCAAGAACTAATTTTCAGCAAGGTTCAGCAGGGTCTGCCAGCCCCACGAGACTACAGCTGGGATTTCTGTTTGACTTTCATCTCAGTTTATCAATGATCTCTTGGACCCTCTCCGGACACAAGCATATTTGTAGATATGAGCTTGTGTGACAGTGCGAGTTTATGACAAAGTGTGTAAGTGTGAATGAGTATATGTGAATGTGTGTGACCATACATGAATGTGTGCTAAGCTATGTGTATAGGTGAGTGCAAGGGAGTATGTGTGTGTGTGCGCACGCATGTGTGATACCTGACATTCAGATTGTCAGTCAGCCTTGATGCCAACCAGGCTTTTCCTTATTTCTAGATTTCATTCCTATTTCCGGAAGCTGAGTCTGTGTGTTGTAATCAACCTGCATGCCAGACTCTCTCAGATATGCTCTGGTCTCATACTCAGTCTCTTAGCAGAATACAACAACCCACTCTCTTCTGAGGAGACAGACCTTCAGTCATTGTCCTCTTCGTAAAACGTGTCATTTTATTTTCTTGACTATTTTCAAACACTGAGGCTGGAGAGAGGGTACAGTGGATAGGGCACTTGCCATGAACACAGCTGACCTGGGTTTCCTATATGGGCCCCAGGCACCTCCAGGAGTGGTCCCTGAGAGCAGATCCTGAGCATCACCAGGTGTGGTCTAAAGACCAACAAACAAAAACACTTTGGTTTTTAGTTATTTGGTTTATAATGTGTCAGAGGAGAGTATTTGCTGGAAGACTTTAATATATGTTTTTATCTTCTTCCAAGTTTAAAAATTCTGGGTTCACATGTCATTTTTTTCTCATTCTGGAATTCCACAAATCTTTTTTATATTATGCTAAATGTTCTCAAGACCCTATTTTTACTTTAAATTACCTTTTCTTTTTTATATTTTATTATTGATTTGTCTTCAACTTCACTACATTTTTTTCATCATTTCTACTCCACTGTTAAACTTATCCAAAGAACTTTTAAATCTTCAAGTACTGCATTTCTCAGTCCTATATTTTCTAATTTGCTCGAGTGGGCCCAGTAACGTCGCCATTGGAGACTTTGTTGTTACTGTTTTTGGCATATGGAATACGTCACGGGGAGCTTGCCAGGCTCTGCTGTGCGGGCAAGATACACTCGGGAGCTTGCCTTAATTCCTTTTAGTGGTTCCTTTATCCACTGAGAACTTTTTTATTTTCATTCATTGCAAGTATTTTTTATCTTTAGGTCATGGGTCATAGTTATAATAATTGCTTTATAATATATTTTCTTTTTTTTATCAAATCACCATAAGATACAGTTACAGACTTACAAACTTCCATGATTACATTTCAGTCCTATAATGATCGAGTAACTATCCCTTCACCAATGCCCAAGCCCAATGTTTCCAGTATCCCTCTGTGGCAGGCACATTACCTCTTACTCTCTCTCCTTTTGGGTTGTTATAGTTTGCATTACAGGTACTAAGATACCATCATATTTGGTCCATAGTCTACTTTCAACATGCATCTCCCATTCCAAGTGATCCCTCCAACCATTTGAAGAAGTCAATTTTAGGTTGAGAATTGGTCTCATTTTCCTGGCTCTATGTTTGTTTGAGCCATTTTATTACTTATTTATTTATTTATTTATTTACTTTAATTTGTATTGAATTGTCATGAGATACACAGTAACTAAGTTGTTCATGATTGAGTTTCAATTCCAATGTCCCAGCATCCACCCCTTGTGAGCTATTTTAGATTGTACCCCGGCATCATAAAAATTAGGAAGTAGATTCTTGTTGTAGCTCCTGGAAAGTGTAGATTTTTTTAATTTGTTTGACTCATTAGACAATTAACTTCATTAAAGTTCAGACTGAAAATTCTGTTTTGCTTTCTATGGCTCTAATTCCAGTGCAGCTCTAAAACCTTTTGTGGGCTTCTTTGCGTCTGCCCCTTATTTGCACCACTTAGGTGTTAACTAAAGTTGAACTGTGGTTAAAATATGAATTTAACTCTCAAAGCCTTTGCTATAGTGGTTTGTGTCTACCCCATGCAAACACTTGTGTCAGTTCAAATACAGAATTATGGATTATTCTATGGTTCTCATCTCTCCACGTACTCTGGGAAAAGCACCCTTTCTCCAATGTACAGTCTAGAAAATTTGGATTGTTTTGTTTTGTTTGGGGGCCACACAAGGTGAGTCTCAGGGCTTTCTCCTGACTCTGGGCTGGGGATCATTCATGGTGGGGACCATACATTATGCCCAAGGGACCATACGTGATACCCAGGATCAAGCCCACTCAGACACAACAAGGCAAACGTCCTACTTGCTGTTCTACCACTCCAGCCCCAATTTTGATTATTTTCTCAATTATTTCAGCCTTCCCAATTCTGTGTTCAAGGCCATGGTGAAGGGAGGAAGACATTGTGAAAAAGAATTTTTAACAGAGCTGGGAAATGCTTTTTTTGCAGATCACCTCTTAAGTTTCAACTTCTCTCTCCAATCTGCCAATTTTGACTTAATTTTCAAAGTCCTCAGTGAAATTTTTTTGTAATCAGTGGGGGAGATAGGTGATGGTGAGCTAATCCTGCTACATGAGAAATGGAGCCCAGGTTCATGTGCCAAAGAACATTTTCCAGGAGCTTGGGGAGAAACGAAAGAGAGAGATTGGGGGCCTGAGCGATAGTACAGCAGGTTTGCCTTGCATGCAGCCAACCAGGCTTCCAACCCCAGCGTCCCATCTGGTCTCTCAAGTACCACCAGGAGTATTCCTAAATGCAGAGCCACAAGTAACCCCCGAGCATTGCTAGGTGTGACTCACTTGATCACTTAATCACTTGGCATCCCGTTACTCATTCATTTGCTCGAGCGGGCACCAGTAACATCTCCATCCCTGTCGTGTGATAGTGTAGCCCAATGGTGTCTGCTCATTCTAGAAACACAAACAACCTCAAACCGATCTTTCAGGGTCTTGATGAAGAAGTCCGACCATCTCGTAGGTGGTGGCCACACGGTCTTTTGATGTCCAGTGGAATCCAGTCGGCAACAGCTCTAGTCCAGCGGTCATCTCCAAATCTCATTACGTGTCCAGTCCATCTGATTTTCGACACCTTGGCAAACGAGACAGCATCCCTGATTCTTGACCATTGAGGGAAGTCAGAACTCTAGATTATTTCTTTCATTTTGAGTGAAGCATGATACTCCAAGCATAGCTCTTTCAATTCCTCTTTGGGAGACCCAAAAGGGCCCAGGTCTCTGAGGTGTATGTTAATGCAGGAAGAACAGTGGAATCAAAGAGCTGTGCCCAGAGCCGGAGGTTCTTCATCCTCTTAGCTATTTCTTCGACACTCTTGAAGGCGTTCCAAGCTGCTCTCTTCCTTCTGCACAACTCAGGTGCCAGGTCATTTGTCATGTTGACTTCTTGACCTAGGTACACATAACTGTT
>JAOXYA010000022.1:17896577-17907128 GCA_028565675.1 Sorex palustris
AATGGAGACGTTACTGGCACCCGCTCGAGTAAATCGATGAATAACGGGGATTAAGTGATTAAGTGATTAAGTGATATTATATATAATAACCTCTTATTAGATGTATGGTGCTCAAACATTTTCTCCCTTTGTATTTTAATTTTCTTTTTCTTTTTGGGTCACACCTGGCAATGCATAGGGGTTACTCCTGGTTCTGCACTCAGGAATTACCCCTGGCGGTGCTCAGGGGGACCATATGAGATGCTGGGAATCCAACCCTGGTCAGCCGTTCTGTGCTATTGCTTCAGCCTCTAATTTTTTATGTTTTGGGGGGGTGGTTTACCTGTCAGTGCTTAGGTATTACTCTGGGCTTTGTGCTCAGTAATCACTCCTGGCAGGCCTGGGGGGCCAAATGGGTTGCCAAAGATTGAACATGGGTCAGGTGCATGCAAGGCAAATGCCTTACAGCTATCCTGTCTCTCAGGTCCCCCAATTTGTACCTTTTTAAATATTTATTAGATTACCTCTCTACTCCAGCTAGATCTGGTCCATAGCTTCTCAACAGAATCAATTTTGCAACGCTCCCTGTCCAGTGAACAAGCCCTCAGGATGTAGCCACAGCTGAGCTCTCCAAACTCATCCCTTTCCTCTTCCCCCTTATCTGTAATGCTCTGGTTCCAATCTTTTTTCTTGTCCCTGGATTTCCCAAGCTCATTACTATCTACAGGCCTCTGCAGTTGCTTATCTTATCTGTACTCTGGTTGCTTGCAAGTCGGGTGCATTTCATCTTTCAGATCTTCGCTCACATATGACCTTTCAGACTTGTTTTGCTTCATCAGCACATTTTAAGTCAACACACCCTCTAAATCATTTGCTATCATCTCTCTTGGTTTCTTCTCCCTTAGCCCTCATCAGTCCCTAGGCTACCTTAGGGAGTAAGGGTTTCTCTGTTGTTTTGCTGACTGCCTGTGTCTCTCTTCCACTAGAAGTTAGCTTTCATTCTGAGCACCCTCTATTTATCTCACGGTTGGCTTCTGGCATCTGAAACAGTGCTTGACACACAGCATGCTCTCAGGAAGTAGCTGTAGAACGAACGCATAGTTGAATGTGTTCCAAGCCATGTTATTTTATTATGGCAAAATATAGATAACATAAAATGCTGCATCTTAACTGTTTTTAAGTGTTCAGTTCAGTAGTGCTGAGTACATTCATATAGTTGTGTGACCATTAACTCCAGCCTTTTTATTTGCAAAACAGAAACTATACCCATTAAGCAACAAGTCCCTTCTGCCCTTCCATGGCCCCTGGCAACTACCATGTGTGGATTCTAATTTGAACCCTATGAATTAGACTACAGGAACCATAAGTAAGTAGCATCATACAGCACTTGTGCTTCTTGGGGGGGGGACTGATTTATTCACCAAGCACAATGTTCTCAAGATCCATACACTTTGTAACATGTGCCAAAATTTCATTTTTTATTTTTAAGATGGAGTAATATTTCTTTTTATGCATATTCCACATCTTCTTTACTTCTTCATTGGTACTTGGGTACATCAACCTTTTGACTGTTATGAATAAGGGTGCTGTACTATACACATGCATATGAAAATAGCTGGAAAATTTTTTCAATTCTTTTGAGAATGTAGATTCATAAATGGAGTACTGGAGCATATATGATTATATTATTCTTAATTTTTTTGAAAGTACCTCCTCTAGTTTTCCATTACAATGTATGATTACCCATCCCCACCAAGAGTGTCTAAGGGTTTGGGTTCCTCATATTCTTGCCTGTACCTGTTTTTTTCTCTTGTTTTGTTTTTTACATAGTAACCATCAGCATGTATGTGAAGTCATATCTCTTGTGGTTTTGATCTGTATTTCTCAAATTATTAGAGAATTTCTAAAAGGTTGAACATATACTCTGGTTCTCATTGGCTAATTGTACATCTCAGCTCCCTCAACCATTTTAAAATGTTTTATTGTGATTGAGTTTTTTCATGTTCTGGACACTAAACCTTTGCCAGATATGGGTTGCAAATATTTTCTCCCATTCTGTGGTTCATCCTGTGGATTCTTTCCTTTGATGTGCAGAGTCGAAATTTTTTTGATTTAGCTCAATTTCTCTTTTTC
This sequence comes from Sorex palustris, assembly GCA_028565675.1. Taxonomy (NCBI): domain Eukaryota; kingdom Metazoa; phylum Chordata; class Mammalia; order Eulipotyphla; family Soricidae; genus Sorex; species Sorex palustris. The sequence continues at coordinate 17,898,690 of JAOXYA010000022.1, forward strand.
TTTTATTGCCTGTGTATAGAGGGTGATATCCAAAAAAAATGCTGCTAAATGCAATGCCATGAATTTTCCCCTAAGATTTATGTAGTTTCAGCCCTTATATGTAAGGTCTTTGATCTATTTTGAATTAATTTTGTATGTGGTGTCCAACTTCATTTATAAGCATGTAGCAATCTAATTTTTTTCCGACATAATTTGTTCAAAAGACTGACGTCTCTCATTGAATGAACTTGGCTTATCAAGAAACAGTTAACTAGATGTATGAGGGTTTTTCTGCATTCCTTTCTCTTTCACTGTGTTGCACCAGTGTTTCTGAGCTGAGGTCATGTGGCTTTCTGTGAGGCCATCAGATATTCAAAGGGATGCCATCAGCCATCGGTGAAAATCAGGTAAATGGAGGGGGCCAGAGAATGAGAATACCGAACCAACAGTAGTACCAGGTGGCCCAGGAAGGAGAAAAGGTCAGAAGGGGCCCTCTTTATACCATCACAACACAGTTTTGATTGCCATGATTTTTGCAGTGCTGTGTGTGATCAGGAGGTTTGAAACCTCCAAATTTGTTCCTTGTCCAGGTTGCTTTTGCTACTGTATGTCCCTTGAGTATTCACATGAATTTTAGAATAGATTGTTCTATTTCTGAAACAGCAACCAAAAGTCACTGTGATTTGACAGGATTTTGTGTTGTATCTGCAGGCTAGTTTGGGTGTTACTAACATCTTCACATAAAATATGGCATTGAGTTCTGTTTCCTCGTATCCTGTAAAGAATTTTAATATCAATCTTCATCAGGGTGATTGGTTTGCTATTTTCTTTTCTTGGAGTGTCTTTATCTGGTTTTAGGATTAGGATACTCTGGCCTTACAGTAAGTTTGGATGTGTTCCCTACTCTTCAATTTTTTGGAAGAGTTTGAAGAGGGTTGGTGCAATTTTTCTTTACATGTTTGGTAGAATTTTCCCCAATGAAGCCATCTGGTCCTGGGTTTTTCCTCATTGGGACGTTTTTGATTACTGATTATATCTCCTTACTATTTAAATATCTGCTTAGATTTTGTATTTCTTCATAACTGAGTCTCAGTCGGTTCTGTGTTTCTAGGAATTTGTCCATTTCATCTAGGTTAGCCAACTTCTTGGCAAGCAAATTGGTTTAAACATTTTTATTTCTGTAAAATCAGTAGTCATGACATTTCTTTCAGTTCTGATTTTAGTTATTTGAGTTTTCTCTCTCTTTTCTTAGTCAATCTAGCTAAAGGTTTGTCAATCTTTCTAAAGAAACAGTTGTTTCTTTCTTACCCGTGCCTTTTAAACCTGTTGTTCAAAAAGATGGAGAATAAAATGAAAACACGTTCCTTACAGATCATTATTACCTTGACTGTGTAGAATAGAAGAGACTTCTTGAACGAAAGAGTATTGTCACATCTTAAGAATGAAATAGATACTATTTGGGGGACAGGGGAATTTGCATTCTTCTTTACATTCAGAGCCAATTGGGGAAAAAATGACTTGTGTGGACCTTGTGCAAACCAGATAATTTTTAAAAGAGGAATAACCTATTTTTACATTCATGCTTACTATTAGCTAGGCACTGTTGCAAGTACTTTACATATATTAACTCATTTAATCCTCTGAGTAACCCACAGAAACAGGTACGATTATCAGTCCCATTTAGCCAATGGAGCATAGTGAAGTATAGAGTTTAACTCATGGCTAGCAAATGTCAGAACTGTAATTTGCACTTGCGGGTTTGACTTCAGAGATGCTGATAAATACAACCTCTAGATTCTCTACTGATAAATACAACCTTTAGATTGTGATTGTATTAGTGGTGACGATTGAAACAAGCATATTAGTCTTTATCTAATTTTGACAGTAGGTCAGAATGCTACCTAGAAACTGAGAGGGAGATGACATAGAAATATGTTTGCACAACCAGGAAATATATTTGTCCTTGGGGACTTTGAACCCAGGTCTTCACTAAACCTAGCTGAATTCTAATGAACGCTCTTCCTTGTGTCTGGGATTCATTTAAATCTCTGTGGCTGACATAATCCCTTGCCAAGCTTTCACAACTGCTCTGACAACCAATGTCAGAATCTTGTGCAGCAAAGTCCATGCTGGGCATTTGGACACATATGATACACTGCACCCCATCTCAGCCTACTATATTCTCTTCATCCTGTTGCTTTGGGATCATCAAATCTCTGTGTCAGACCCGACCTGACCGAAACCTCCACTTTAGGGTTGTCAGACTTAGGGATCTAGTCTGAAAAGGTCTTTTTTTTTTCCCCTGTAGGAAACAGCAGAGACCAAAGCAGAGCAGAGCAGAGCAGAACATAGGTACCCTTGGCAGAAACTCCTCAATTGCCGGGAGAGGAGAATAGATGGACATCTCTCTTGACAAAGCTGCTGGACCATTGAACTGATGCCCTCACTTGCAAAACACACACCTATGCGCACTAGTCACAGATCCCGTCCCTGCTGCAATGGTGATTTGGAGGAAATAAAGTATGCAGAGCTCTGGGAATTGGCTAGGGAAGCAGGGATTTCAGGTGAGCAGTAATTGTGCAGAACGGATGCAGTGACCTTTCTTATTTGCCTTGTGTTTTCGTTCTGCAGCTTGCGCGGCAGGGACCCTGACATCAGAGGCTCTGATGGCCCGAGGCTGTGTGGAGAGGAAATAAATGAGTCTGCCCTGCTTGACTGGGCTCTAGTAAATCTGTGCATCGAGGCACCTGGGCAGGGCTCGATGCGTGTGAACGAGCGACCTCTAGTGGCGGCAGAGGAGAGCGAAGAGGACTGGGTCACAGCCCAGGGTCTGCTGAGAAGATCCTGTTTGTCCTGCACCGTGGTGGGTGTTAGGGAGGATTCAAAGGAATTACAAGCAGACACACTTAAGGAGCTTATGTGGCCTAGGGAAATCAAAAGAGCATTATGTTTTCTCTATTGGCTTGATTCTGTAGGAGTTTCCGAGAAGGGAGCGCATCGCGGGGCTAGGAGGAATCCAGGAACCTGGCCCTGGAAAGACGGATGGGCATTAGATGAAAAGAAGGAAGACATCCCAGGATGGGAGAACAGCACACACAGAGCAGGCATGAAGGAAACCCTGCACGGCTTGTGGCAGAGATCTCTCATGAAGAGAGTCTGGCTGACTGAAGTGTTGAAATGGCTGAGGCAAAGCTAAGATGCTGCATGCCCTACAATAAAAATGAAGGACCAGGCTTCAAACACTTGGTCAGGTTTCCACCGAAAAGAATTACCCAACCCCCAGGCTCTGCAAAAATTCCAGTGACAAAGGAACTCACCTCTGTGTCCCTCAGCCCCAGGGTTTGGTGGTCGAAGGATTGCAAACTCTCCTACCACCCCGGCCAGATAGTTAATGTAAATGCACAGAACAGACTGGGTGGAGGATTGTGGCATTTCGGAGATGTCGACTTTGGTTTTAAATTTTGCTGTGACATTTAGCCGGTCTAGAGTCATGAATGCGGTTGGAAGCAGTGGAGGCTGGTACACCGGGAGTTGAGGATAGACCTTCTTGCCATGGGCAGGAGTGACTCAGCTCCGACCTGGGGTTTCAATGAGGAATGTAAGTCCAGCCGTCAAATATGTCAAGACTGCAAGATCAGTGCATTCTCTCCAACATGATGCGAAATCTTTCCATGTTTAAATATTGAGTCGGGGATGGAGTGATAGCACAGCGGCTAGGACATTTGCCTTGCACACGGCCGATCCGGCTTCAATTCCCAGCATCCTATATGGTTCCCTGAGCACTGCCAGAAGTAATTCCTGAGTGCATGAACCAGGAGTAACCCCTGTGCATCACTGGGTGTGACCCCAAAAGCAATAAATAAGTAAATAAATATTGAGTTATTTTTCAAAAAAAAAACACAGCACAGAACCTGTAAAACACTTGACATGCATGTTGTCATGCTCTGAACATCATCAGATTCATCAAATTTACGCTGACAAAATGCTGAATTAAGTACACAGTTTTTACTCAATGATTCTGATGGTTTGGAGGAAAGTCCTGATTTCAGTGGTGACCTTAATTTCTCTTTGGGAAGGGAGGGAAATTTTTTGTTTGTTTTTAACCTCTGGTGAATCTACTGAAAACATTTTGAACTAAGTTCTAGGAGACCTTTGCTTCCCTGTCTCTGTAGCTCACTATTAAGTCAGGGTCACCTTTCCGAATCTGTTTTCTCCAACGGTAAAACTGGCATCTAATTAGAAGTCCTTTAACTCAAATGACCTATGGTTCCTCAGACACTATCTACAGCTACAATAGTCTGATTTGTATTCTATTCTGGAATAGGACACATTCTTCAACTGACCTCCCATTACAGAAAACTCAAATAGAGCTTCATGGTGTGTGCTAAGCTCCCGTCATCCTTTACAGGAGATGGACCAGTGTGACAAAGTCATTGCCAGCTTTGGTGACACATTCCAATGCACTGGTGAGATTTACTATTCATCCCAATTCCAAGTCCCATTCTGAACCCACAGAAAAACTTTAAGAGAATTCCTGAGATGCCTAGGTTCAGTGATGGTTTGAAGTTTCTTCAGCCTTTTTTTTTCTTTGGCGGGGGAGGGGAAGGAGACCTCTCAAGTTATGCTCAAGGGGCTAGGGATCACTGCAAGATTCTCAGTCAACCTAGTCATTGGTTCAATGCAAGGGCTTGAGAATATCAAGCTGCTGGGGTCCTGCAGTGCTGTCGTCACCTGGGCTATCCCAACAGTTCTCAGGATGCCGACAGGAGCACTCTTGGCCATGCTCATGAACATCGAGGAGTACACACAGTCATGCTCAACGCACTCTGTGAAGCTGAGAGAAAATCAGGGTCAACCACATACAAGATATGTTCTCTCACCCCTGGACAATCTCTCTGGCCCTACCCCCTAAAGATTTTATCATGCACTCAGAACTGACAACTGTTGTCAACCAATGGACAGAACTAAGCTTTCATTCACTTTGGGCTCTGAAATCTGACACATCTGGGCAGAGTCCAGGAGTCACAAGGAGTAACTGAGCTCAGGTGACTACTGTGGTCCTTAGAACTCTTTTACTGAGTTTTCATGGGAGCTGGTACCAAGGAACCTCTGAATACATGAAGAGATATAGGCTCCCCCTGCCCCGAAAAATGGTTCTGAATTTTAATGGAAATGATGCAGTAACACCCTAGTGCCAAGTACCTTATGCTACCTGGAACCTCTATGCTCAGAGAACCCACTATGCCCCAGGATGCCTGTGTGCCTGACCCATGCCCACACATGGAGCAATAAGATTTGATCAAACATGGCCAATAGAACTTCTTGTGCCAATGGCTATGCTCAGGTCCAGGAGTCACAAGGAGTAACTGAGCTCAGGTGACTAATGTGGTCCTGAGTTTTCATTCATTTGACTCACCACATGTGTATGTATCAGATGGTCACCACATGTGACAGCATCAGCTGGTCATCGGTATTCTCCAGCAAACTGTCAGTCTCCACATTGACTAGAGAACATTTCAGGTAAGAGATGTTAGATCAGATCAAATCTTTTTCTTCATGCATTTATAGAACAATTTCATCATTTATTTTTAATCTGACAGGTAATTCCCAAATATTCTCATGAAAAAGACTTGACCTAATGTAGGGATAATAATTTTTATGTTAATTTTTCTTCTACTTAATTTGCTGTGGAAAATATTGGCAACTCCTATGTTAAAAGTTCCTTGTCTCCTTTCACAGGAAATGATTGACAGCCTTTAAGTGCTGTCTGTGCCTTTTAAAATGAAAGTGACTGACACTCTTCAAGTACAACACACTTTCCCACAGCCTTGAAATGTGACTTGCTCTCTCTAATGTAAAGAAGGTTTTCAGTGTCTGCGATACTGCTCAAACTTTTAACCCTCAGTGGTTAAGCATCTTGTTTCTGGACAGTCAGTTGAGCCTGTTCCAGCAGTAACACAGAGTAGAATTCACAGGAGTGTCCCCAGGCTAGCTGTTATGAAACTAAGAGGCCCTTCAGCACTGAGGAATTTGGGAGGTGAGGGGTGGGGTGATGGAAGGGGTGGAATTTGAACTGAGTGAAATCTCCAAATTGCTAAATTGCTGATCTCCAGAGAGGTCTTCCGATTTCCAAACTGTGTTCAAGACCTTAAAATTGGTTTTGAAACAGGATTAATTAGACATTTGATAGGAGAGAGAGAGAGAGAGAGAGAGAGAGAGAGAGAGAGAGAAAGAAAGAGAGAGAGAGAGAAAAGATAGAAAAATGAGAGAGAAGATATGGAAGTCTAGTTGGAATACCAGGATGGAGAGGGTTGGAAAGTGAGGGATACTCATTGTCCATGAACGGAAATCCAATCCCACAAGGAGATCCAAGCAGAAAATACATAAGCACCAGGAAAAAACAGTCCTTGGTTTCTGGAACTACTGATTTGGATCTGTAGTTAGTTCACGGCTCTTGACTTCAAAGCACAGAGCACAGGAGGGATTAAACATTCTCCAAGTGGGTAACTACTCAGCAGTCCTCTGGTTCACTGTTTAGAAACCCAACCCTTGAAACAAACTCGGGAACCTATAAGAAGTCAGTAAATGTCAGAGTGGCAGTCAGGGGATGGTGTTATTATTCAAAAGTGTTAAGTCAACTGACCAAATATTTGGGAAAAATAAATATTGCTAAATACTTACACATCATAACAAAATAAATCCCAGAGAGATTAAATATTTATGTGCTAAAAATAAACAAAAAAACCCCTCAAACTATGAAAGTGCTGGTAGGAAAGTGGAATTTCAAGGTTAGGAGAGTCTGCCCTTAATGTGATCACAATTTATTTCCTGCCCATCATGCACAAAAGGGTACAAATTGGCATCCCCACATTAATTTCTGAGAGTCTCTGCTTTGGGATATTTTTTTGCATTCTACTGAGGTATCAGGTTTTTCTTGGATTTTTTGGGTTTGTTTTTGTTTATTTTTGAGGCCACACTCAGTGATGCTCAAGGGTTACTCCTGGTTCTGCACTCAGAAATTACTCCTGGTGGTGCTCAATGAACCATATGGGAGGCTGGGGATCGAACTCAAGTCCCTACCTGCTGTACTATCACTCTGACTCACCCTGTGTCCCTTCCCCCCAACCCCAAACCTATAATCAGTTTGTTTGAAAGGGATTTTCTGAGGCTGAAGAGAGAGTGCAGTGGGTCGGGTAACTGCCTTGCAAATGACTGATCCAGTGTCAGTCACTGATACCATATGTGGCTCTCTGATCTTTACCAGAGGGCTGGAGCGATAGCACAGCGGTAGGGCATTTGCCTCACAAGCGGCCAACATGGCCGATCTAAGTTCGATTCCTCGGCCCCTCTCAGAGAGCCAGGCAAGCTACTGAGTATCTCGCCCACATGGCAGAGCCTGGCAAGCTACCCGTGACGTATTTGATATGCCAAACACAGTAACAACAAGTCTCATGAAGGAGACGTTACTGGGCCCGCTCAAGCAAATCGATGAACAACGGGAGGACCGTGACCGTGACCGTGATGATCTTTACCAGAAGTGGTCCTTGAGTGCAAAGCCAGGAGTAGGACCTGAATACAGCCAGATGTGGCCCACTGCCTTAAAAAAATAACTATCAATGAACTTAAACATTGCTTCTAATTCTTAATAAGATTTAGGTTTCTACTTTCAGAAAGTTAATGCTTTTTTTTTCTTTTTGGGTCACACCCAGTGATGCACAGGGGTTACTCCTGGCTCTGCACTAAGGAATTACTCCTGGCAGTGCTCAGGGAACCATATAGGATGTTGGGGATCGAACCCGGGTTGGCCCCATGCAAGGCAAACGCCCTGCCCACTGTACTATCGCTCCAACCCCTGCAATAGACTTTTATACATTGATTTTTTTCATAACTTTATACTTCACTGTTTTGGCTTATTGTTACCAATAGTCGTTAGTGAAGTCGTTAGTATTTTCAAAGTGTATGGTAATGTAATCAACAAATAATAATAGTTTAACTTCCTTTTCAGTTTAGATGCTTTTAAATTTTTTTCTTGCCTAATGGCATGGCTAGAACTTCAAGTATAATATTGAAGAATAGTTGTGGGAGTGAATGACCTTGTCTGTACCCAATCTTAATGGTAAAGTTTTCCCTTTGTTGACTGTTGGGTATGTTTTAATTTTTAATTTTTTTTATTGAATCACTTTGAGCTACAGTTACAAAGTTTTCATGTTTGAGTTTCAGTCATACAATGATCGAACACCCATCCCTCCACCAGTGAACATTTTCCACCACCAATGTCCCCAGTATTCCTCCACCTGCTTCTATGGCAGACAGTTTTCCTCTTACTCTCTCTCTCTACATATGGGCATTATGGTTTGTAATACAGATAATTAGCGGCCATCATGTTTGGTCCTTTATCTATTTTCAGCACACATCTCCCATCCCTAGTGATCCCTCCAACCATCACTGACTTAGTGATCC
>JAOXYA010000022.1:17935853-17946668 GCA_028565675.1 Sorex palustris
TTTCTCATATTAGATTATAAATAGAGATTTTTATGGATAAAACAAAATAAGGTATTTTATATATTTGTTTGGGTATTAGTTATAATTTGATCGGTGCATCAGATGATCACTCTGATCCTTCCCCAGGAGAATTTTCATGGTTCTCTGATTTAGGGATCAGGAAAGAAGCCTAAGGAGCTGTAGAATTCACAAAGTGATTCTTAGTATTTGACTTTTATCAGTTTACAATATAGAACTGTTAACACATGGTAGACTAATTATCTTATGGTAAGAACAAAATTGTAGAAGAAAATACATGATTTAAAAGTAGAGTGTATATTTGTATAAAAATAATGAGCATCAACCCCCACCTTATGGCACATACAAAAATAAGATATATATCACAGTTATAAATTAAAAAGTGAAAGCCATAAATCTTTAAAAAGGAAACACAGGAGAAATCTGTGTGATTCAGAAGGTGACAAGGGTTTCTTAGATATGATTCAGAAAATAGTTACCATAAAAAGGAAAAATTAATAATTTTAGGCTTCATCAAAATTTAAAACTTCAGCTCATTAAAAGAAATCATTTAAAAATTAATAGGCTGACCAACCACTGAGAGGAAAATATTCTTGAAACATGCATAGTTAACTATTAGAAGCAGTTTGAAAAAAAGTCTTCAAGTTCCTTAGAAATGCAAATATATAGCGGGTAGGGCATTTGTCTTGCATGTGACCAATCCGAGTTCGATTCCTCCGCCCCTCTTGGAGAACCTGGCAAGCTACTGAGAGTATCTTGCCTGCACGGCAAAGCCTGGCAAGCTACCCATGATGTATTTGATATGCCAAAAACAGTAACAACAAGTCTCACAATTTGTTGTGAGATATTACTGGTGCCCGCTGGAGCAAATTGATGAACAACGGGAGGACAGTGCTACCTTATCAACCAGCAACTAATTCCATTCTTAGGTATTTATCTAGAGAATGAAAACATATGTTCACAACAGACTTGTACAAGAATCTTCATAACAGCTCAATGTAGCTGCCCCAAATTGAAACATCCTCGGTGTTTACTGGTAAATAATGGGGAAATACTGATATATACAACAACATGGGCAAGTGTTTAAAACATTATGCTAAGTAAAAATGTATAAAATATATAGTATTGTATAAAATATATATTATATGCTTTCATTTCTAAGAGGTTTTATAATAGGCAGGACCAATGGTAGGAAAGAAAATCATAGCAGCAGGTCTCCTAGGGAAGATTGGACAAGGAACTTTCTGGGATTATGGTCACTGTCACCGTCACTGTCACTGTCACTGTCACTGTCCTCCCCTTGTTCATCGATTTGCTCAAGCAGGCCCAGTAACGTCTCCATTGTGAGAGACTTGTTGTTACTGTGTTTGGCATGTTGAATATGTGACAGTTAGCTTGCCAGGCTTTGCCACGGGGTGAGATACTCTCTGTAGCTTGTCGGGCTCTCTGAGAGGAGTGAAGGAATAGAACCCGCTCAGCCTGGCTAGCCGCGTGCAAGGAATACCCTACTACTGTGCTATCACTCCAGCGATATTATTTTATAGTAATTTATAGTAATAATCTTTTTTAATTTTATTTTACTATTATTTTACTATTTATTTTATTTTACTATTTATAGTCTTATATTATTATACTGGGATTTTCATTTCTGGGTGTCCTTAAGAGGTTTGCACATCTAGGAGTATAGTAAAATTATATAAGCATCTACATTACATATGTGTATTCATTTGCCAAAAATTAAGCAAATGTACATCTGTTCAGTTCGCTGTAAAATATATCTCAGAAAGAAAAACTACAACTAATATTGAACTCTGGCTAATGATATGCCCATTGAAAAGTTTTGTAGGAGGCATACAGGTATTAGCAAATTATGTTGTATGCATCAAAAATAAATGATGGGTAAATGATTTGATCAGATGGATAGTAAATATAACAGCTAAGCTCAATATAGGCCAATGATTTTTAACTTTTGTGTTTGTAATGAACATTTCAGATATGAAGACCAGGTTCATTAATAACTTTCCACCATAATGTTTCTAAAACTGTTTTTTTACTACAAAGTTTCCAATTAATGTTTTACTTTTACAGTAGTAATAATAATTAGTTATGTGGTTTTTCTTTAGAACTGCAGGTGAAAAGAACAAACCGGCCAGATACTGATGCAGTCCTCGTTTTTGTGCTGACTATAGGAGTCATTATTTGTGTATTCGTGATCTTTGTACTGATTTTCATAATTATAAATTGGTAGGTGGAAGAAGGAATGTGAGTCATCACCCTCGATAGGCATTCTGGTCTTCCCCTTCCCTGTCAAATGAACCCAAAGCCCTATTCATGATCCTTCCTGCCTATGACTTTAAAACTGCCCAACTCCATTCCTCCTGTATTATCTAGTTTAGTCTAGCTCATTTTATACCTTGGTTCCCCAGACACAAGAGAACGTTGAAATACAAATTTTACAATTATATATTACAAATACATAACCATATTTACTACCCAAAATGAATTTTTTTGACAAATAACTGTTGTCTAGTTGTAATTATAACAACCAGAGACTTGGTTATTGTAGCCTACTAATTAACTAATAGTTGTCCTCCCATTGTTCATTGATTTGCTAAAGCAGACCCATTAACGTCTCCATTTTGAGACTTGTTGTTACTGTGTTTGGCACTGCTACTCAGGCGAGATACTCTTGGTAGCTTGCTGGGCTTTCTGAGAGGGGCAGAGGAATTGAACCCGGCTCAGCCGGGCCGGCTGCATGCAAGGCAAATGCCCTGCTGGTGTGCTATAGCTCCAGCCAAAGAACAACTTTCTTTTTTTATTTACTTTTTTAAATTTACTTTTATTTTTTTTTATTAGCGAAACACCATGAGGTACAGCTATAGACTTACAAAGTTTAAGTGCTTGGGTTCTAGTTATACAATGATTTACTTTTATTTTTTTATTAGTGAAATACCATGAAGTACGGCTGTAGACTTACAAACATAAGTGCTTGGGTTCCAGTTATACAATGATCCAGTACCCATCTCTCCACCAGTGTCCATCCTCCACCACCAATGATCCCAGTAGCCCTCCCATCTCCCCAATGTATCCCCCATCCTATCCCGCCTCTGTGGCAGGGCATTCCCTTTTGCTCTCTCTTTCCTTTAGGGTGTTCTGGTTTGCAATAGAGATATTGAGTGGCATTGTATTCGTTCTATAGTCTACTTTCAGCATGCATCTTGCATCCTGAGCAAATCCTCCAAACATCCTTTACTTGGTGTTCCCTTCTCTATCTGAGCTGTTTTTCCCCCCAGCATGTGCTGCCAGCTTCCAAGCCGTGGAGTAGACCTCCTGGTACTTATCTCAACTATTCTTGGGTGTTAGTCTTCCATTCTGTTACTTTATATTCCCCAGATGAATGCGGTCTTTCTAGGTCTGTCCCTCTCTTTCTGGCTCAGTTTTCTTAGCATGATACTTTCCATGTAGAACCACTTGTATGTAAATTTCATGACTTCTCCCTTTCTAAAAGCTTCATAGTATTCCATTGTGTAGATGTACCAAAGTTTCTTTAACTAGTCATCTGTTCTTGGGCACTCGGGATTTTTCCAGATTTTGGCTATTGTGAACAGTGCAGCAATGAACATACAAGTGCAGATGACATTTCGACTGTACTTGTTTGCCTCTTTGGGATCAAGAACAACGTTCAAGTCTTCTGGTCTCTCGTCTGAAAGATCCTCATTCTTCACACATCATTTCCTAGGATTCCCTAAAACTTTCGAACTATCTCTCAAGAATGTAAATACTGTCTTTTTCATTTTCCCTCTGAATTTTTCTCCCTTGCCTCTATTTGTGTTTTTGCTGATTGACATACTCTAGAGTCACCTAAAGGAGATGAATGGCTGGTAGGCTCTGCTGTCACCTAGGACAGCTCTCTGCCCAGAGGCTGTACAGGGAGATATACTCAGGAACTGAGACTGAAGGAAGACTCCATGCAAATTATGCCAGTCTTTCCAAGTGCCAGAATGAATCCTCAGAAGCCTTGGAGGCAAGGGCATATATTTTGGGACATTAGCATTGCATATTTAAAATTACAACACTGTCAGATCTTTCTGTCTCTACCTGTCTCTGTGTATCTCTTTCTCTCTCACACACACACACGTATACACTCATACATACCCCCTTCTTTCCTCCTCTCCTATGTTAAAACTCTCAATTCACACAGAAGTTCACACAAATTCACATAAATTCTCTAAGTTTCTCACTTTATCTTTCTCTGAAACATTTCTCTTCCTACCTTCATGACTTGTTTCTCTATGTCTCTCTTTATCTATCTACTTTCTCCCAGATGATGCTCTCTATATATCCATTTCACTGAAACAAGAAATCCCTATCAGCAAATGTCTACCACTAATTCATCACATGACCCAGTGTGCTCTGCTTCATACTTTTATTTTTCTTGAATAGAGAAAACAGGAGTGACATTGATATATAACTGAAGCCCAAGATTTGAATATTTAAGAATAGTTTAGTGGTATAGTATACAGAAACGCATGCCTCTGAAAATATGGCAGGCCTGGTCTACTATCCACACCCAAACAATATTCAGGATGTTACTTTCCTTTCATGACAAGTGATATGGAACCAAAGTTATTCTGCAACTTGTATTCAGAGTAAGCTAATTCTCCTGATTTCAAAAAAAAAAAGTTAGTATTCAACTCTGGTTAGAAAACTGTTTCAAACTAGTGATCTATAGATTTCTAATGAAAAGAGCCAATACCTCCTACCTCACTGTCCTATTAGCATCCATTAGGTGTTCTAAATGGAAATTTAACTAACCTCTATAATTGGGAGGAAGAAACTGTTGCATTAGCAAGAAAGCTGTAAACGTTATCAGAGTGAGCAATGACACTGATATAGACAGAAAACAATTCATTGAACTTGGAATAAAGACCACATTGAAAATGAACAATTGATTAACTGAATTTGCTTATACCAAAGAGTATTTATATTGAATAAATTGGCATAGATTTTTTAAAACTGAGAATATTTTGTGCTGTTAAAGTTAAGCTGGTAAAACAGTACAAAGGATACTATTAATGTATTCATTAAAGAGTTAAAGCTTTTTAGAGATCAGTCTGTTGGAAGGTCAACTTTTGAAAATTTTTTCATAATCATTATCACAGTAAAATGGAATTCTAGGTAGTGCTCTAACAATGTGGTTTTAGAAATTAATGCACAGAGAACTTCATTACAGAATTAGTCACCCTGCAAAAAGAAACACCTAGAAATAATTCAAAATTCACTAGTAGAGAAATAGTTAAGGTAAATTAATCTATCAAATATCTTAAGTATAGAGAAACATTAACAATAAAGTTAAGAAAGACATGAAATGACTAAATGTGCATCAATATGTATTTTTTCTTCTGATGTTTAATGATCTTACAAAATCTCTGCAATGAGGATATATTGCCTTATCAAGGAGAAAATTTCATTTTGGGGTGATAATTTAAAAGCTTTAGCTTTCAAATACTTGGAGATCTCAAGTTTTAAATTCTTCTAACCAATGTACAATGCTTGATTAACTGAAATATTTATTGATAGCATTAAAGTAATTCTTAATTAATCATAACACATTCTACTTTCATCGTCAGAAAAATAGACTTGAAGACAGAAATTCAAACATTCATATAAACCTGTGACTGAACTCACCAACAAATTCTCTGAAGCATGAATCCCTGAGAAAAGAAACTGTATAAATGTTTCCTTTTAAGATTCTTAGACTCTCTGATAACTTTCTATTTTTATCCTTTATTGAATTAAAATAACCACAGCTCTGATTATCCACCCACATGCAGGATTTTCAGAAATCTTTTGGAACAGTTTCCCAAATCCTCCTGGGTTTTCTGTAGTTGCAAAATTCAGATGGTTCAGTTAAACTGGATATTGCCAGGAAATATAGTGTTACAAGTTGGCCTAGAAAAGTTCTCTGGTAAGATTTTAGCAAACATATTTTAGTGAATAAATGAACCTAGGAGGATGATTGAAATATGTTATGAAATGACTGGGGAAAGGATACACTTGCTGAGAAACTCTTTGGCTCTAAATCTGGTTTCGTGGTTCCAAAGGACTACCAATAGCCTTATAGCAATCTCGATGTAGTAGATCCTCACAGAAGTTATTGGTATGATAATTCAAACATACTTTTGATGTGTGAAATATTTTTCCTAGTCTGTGCCTTTCAGATTCATTTTTTGAAAAACTACCTTAAAATATTTTTGAAGTTTTTTTTTTAGTTTTAGCATTATGTCCTTTCTAAAATATACTTGCTGACCTCGAAGTCACAAAGAAACTCTTATACATTTTCTTTTAGAATCTATATAGTTTTAGATTTACGTATAAAAAGTTCATGATCCATCTCAAATTTATTTTTATAAGACATAAGTGGTCAGCATTGATTTTTCTCATACATTTATTCAGGTGTCTTAGAATTATTTTGTTAATAAAAACTTTCTTTTTAGGGATCTGGAGAGATTATATAGAGAGTATGGATGGCATTTGCTTTGTAACCTGGGTTTGATCACCAGCCTCATCTATGGTTCCCTGAACACTGCCAGGAGTAATCCCTGAGCACACATCCAGGTGTAATCCAAAAAACAAAATTTAAACAAAATTAATCATACAAAATAATAAATAAAATTAAAATTTTGGTTTTCGTATGGAATTATCTTGACACATCTGTTGAAAATATACTGACAATACATATATGGGTTTATGACCAATCTTTTATTGCTTTCACTGTTCTATTTTATATGACACAAATGATTATTTTTCTGCCTCTTACATTGGCTCTTGTTTCAGTCTCCATCCTTAAAATGTCAATATTTTTTTAAGATCCTGACTTAGGTCTTTTGTGTACTTTCATTTAAAAAATAATGCTACCAGATATCTTCGTCATCCCTTTTATTTTCATGCTCATCTCTATCCTAATTAATTCCAAATTTTATATTTCTAGCCCCAATGTTTTTCGTGAGCCCCAGATCTTAGATCCAATCACTTATTGAACTTTTCCACTTGTGTATCCACACAGGACCTGCCACAGGTGAACTCACTATAGTGTCCGTTCCCCCCATCGTTGCTTGTACTTTGTCCTCCATGTTCCTTAGCTCACAGGGATAAAAAAGATCAGTTATTCCTAGGCATTAGTCTTGTTGCCTCTTCTTCCTCCTTTCACTGTATCACTGTCATCCTGTTGTTCATCAATTTACTTGAGCGGGCACCAGTAACATCTCTATTCGTCCCAGTCCTGAGATTATAGCAGCTTCTCCTTACTCATCTTTCCCAATGATTGGGGGCTCTTTCAGGGTCAGAGGAATGAGACCCATTATAGTTACTGGTTTTGGCATATTGAATCTGACACAGGTAACTTGCCAGGCTCTGCCCGTGCGGGCAGGATACTCTCGGTAGCTTGCCAGTCACTCCGAGAGGCATATCTATATCTAAATTTCTCTCCATGATCTGCTGCCCACTGTCAGAACTCCACCAAACATGGAGTGGTAATTATGGGCAATGGGTAGAAAGTGTCCCATGATGTGTCACATGGCCGTGAGTGGTCCAGAAAGTGGCCTGGATCGTGGTGGCGGCCAGGCAGTGGAGGTCAGATGCCAGAGCTGGGTCTCTTGGGGCGGGGAGGGCTCCCACCTGTCACCCCCTGGGGCACCCCGAGCAGAAACAGCCTGGCATGGAGTCCCCTCTTCTTCCTCAATCTCCTATATTCAATCAGCTAAAGTATGCCCGCAAGACCTCCCAAGCATATTCCAAAACCATCAAGCATGGTTTGCATCATGGATATGCACCAAGTATATCCCTTCAAGCACCATGATACCTTCTTGATGTGAGCTCCCATCAATTCTCACTTCAATCCTACATTCCATCTTCACTCTTAGTTTTTAGTTCTTCTAAACAGTTCACCACAATGTGGCCAAACTGGAATTCCCAAATTGAAATCTGACCTGATCTGAGCTCTGATGTCTTCCTGCTCTGGACCTCAGGTGCACTATACTTTCTGAACAACAAAGTCCATCTGCATTCACCTTCCTGTGGACTTTTTTTTTAACCATCATGAGAGACAGTTACAAAGATTTCATGATTAAGTTTGTCATATAATGATCCAACACCCATCCATACACTAGTGCACAATTCTCATCACCAATGTCCCCAGTTTCTCTCTGGCCTCCCACCCCACCCCACCCTACCCCACCTCCTGCTTCTATGTAAGGCACTTTCCTTCATACTCTCTCTACTTTGGGGCATTATGGTTTGCGATACAGACACTGAGAGGCTGTCATGTTTGGTCCTTAGTATACTTTCAGCACACATCTCCCATCCCAAGCAATCCATCTGACCATCATTGACTTAGTGGCCCCTTCTCTATCCCAACTGCCTTCTCCCCCTAGCACTTGAAGCAGGCTCCCAACCATGGACCAATCCTCCTGGCTCTTGTTTCTACTTTCCTTGGGTATTAGTCTCATACTTTTTAAAAATATTCTACAAATGAGTGCAATCACTATATGACTGTCCCTCTCCTTCTGACTCAAATTTCACTCAGTATGATACTCTCCATGTCCATTCATTTACATGCGAATATCATGAAATCATTTTTCCTAACAACTGCATACTATTCCATTGTGTAGATGTACCATCGTTTTTTTAACCAGTCATCTGCTCTCAGGTACTCGGGTTGTTTTCAGATTCTGACTACTGCGAATAGTTCTGCAATGAGCATAGAAGTGCGGATGGCATTTCTACTGTGAAAAATTGCACCCAGGGATATATTTCCAGAAATGGTATAGCTAGGTCATACAGAAGCTCAAATACTTCCTGTGGGTTTTGATGAGTGTTCAGCCTCTGCTCGTCCTGAACTGCCCTAACACTAAATGCAGGGTATAGTCTCTCAAAATATCAGAACTTATGCTTGTCTCTTCCTAGAATTTTGTGCTGGTGTGAATTTTCTACTTGTCGGAGGCATCAACTTAGCCTGCAGGAAAAGTAGGATTGTTAAAGCAGGCATTTAAGAAGCATGAAACACCGTTATTCCTTTCTTTTCAAACCTCAAAACAGGCTTTTCAGTATCTGAAGTGAAGTCCTGAGGGAATCAGACACGAAGTCATAGATCATAAAAATAGAAGTAGAAAAAAGTTAAGAGAAAATGAAGCACAGTCTCCCTGACACTGGGTCTAATGGAGGCTCCTTCAGGCTGAGGAACAGGAGTGGGGTGAGATGGAGGATGGGTGGGGCACTAGAGGAGAAAGAGCTGAGAGTGACCACTACAGAATGCAGAGAAGCAGGATCAGGAGAATTATTCTTCTTGGAATCCTCAGAGTCACTCTCGACACTTCTTGAGTCGTCTAAATTTAGTGAGCCACAAGGTTTTGCTAAGCATGGCGATCAGTACCCAGAATTCCTGCTGAGGACAAGCCAGTATCTGCAGACCAGGTGTTGCATTCCAGGACTTGCCGTAAAGTACCTGAAGGAGGAAACTGTATCAGCAGTTGTCCTGGATCTTGACAGCTTCCTATAGAGTTGCTCTGTTATTTGTTGCTTTCCATCTGAAATACAAGCCGTGTCATTATGTCTCTCTTCTTGTTAAGAGCTTTGGGTATTCAGAACTTCGGCATCCAACTGAGGTAATGAGACCCTAATATCCAAGGGTGCATGAGAGGGACAGTTTCTACACTGAGACTTGAGTATAACTGAACAAAAGTCCTTTTCCATACTATTAAACAGTACTGTGATAACTTGCTTACTTTTCTGTCTTTTGTTGAGGAAAAAAAAAAGCTTATAAGGGCAAAAACATGAATCTCTTGGCCAGTGTTAGATTCTAACTGCATGCTCAAATTCAGTGCCTGGTGCTCAATAAAGAGTATAAATCAGTGATTTGATAAAGGATGGGTGATTTTAAATACCAGACTTTTAATTATTTCTTTCAATAGAAAGAATATCTAGATATTTATATGCCTTTTTGCCCTATAAGCAAAAAACATGAATAAAGCCCCAGAATCAAACCATTTAGTGCTTATTCTAGTGCTGTTATCATTTTATTTTATTTGACTTTATTTTATAGCAGTCACAGCTAGTGGTGCTGGGTCCCAGTGCTCACTCCTAGAAATAATTTGCCCAGCAGTCTGGCACTCAGGTCTTGCCATGTTCAGGATCACCAGGACCGTGCCTGGTGGTGCTGAGGAAGAAGCATGCAGTGATGGGTAATCAAATCTGGGCCTCACCCAGCTAGGCCTGTGCTCTATCACTTGATCCATATCATAGAACTTTTTTTTGGTGGTAGAATTTCCTTAAAAGACCGTTTAGGAATACAATGTTACCAGTCCACACCCACCATGAAAATGCCAATATTCCTCCACATTATTTCTTTGGAGCCTTCCAGTTTACTACTCATGCTTAGAAATCTCAGTGGTCGGAATCTAAGGATCTTTGTATATAGAAGGTGATATGTTCTCTCTATTTCTTTTTTTTAATTTTTGGGTCACACCCAGCGATGCACAGGGGTTACTCCTGGCTCTGCACGAAGGAATTACTCCTGGCAGTGCTTGGGGGACCATATGGGATGCTGAGAATCGAACCTAGGTTGGCCACATGCAAGGCAAATGCCCTACCTGCTGTACTATCACTTCACCTCCTTAATACCCCCAGTGAATAGGATCATCTGGTATTTATCTTTCTCCTTCTGACATTTCATCTAGAATGCTCCCCTTCAGTTCTCTGCACATACTAGAAAAAAATCATCTTAAAGCTGAGTAGTATTCT
>JAOXYA010000022.1:17996627-18009563 GCA_028565675.1 Sorex palustris
TTCTCTCTCTCTCTCTCTCTCTCTCTCTCTCTCTCTCTCTCTCTCTCTCTCTCCCTCCCTCTCTCCTTTGGGGCATAAGGACTTGCAATACAAGTACTGAGAAGTCATCATGTTTGTCCCTTTGCCTACTTTCAGCACTCAGTTCTTGTTCAGAGTGATCCTTTCCACAAGGCTTATTTTAGATGGCCTTTTTAGACGGCCTATCCTTAATAGGCAATCTCGCTCAGTCCCTCCCTTATCTTCTCAGTCTCTCTCATCTCTTCTTCCCCACTCCATCCCTTCTTTTTAAATCTCTCTTCCTCCTTTTTTTCTCTCCCTCCTTTTCTAGGTCTCTCTCCGTTGCTCCCTCTTCCTCCTCTCTCTCTTCTTCTTCTCTCTGCGTCTTTCCCTCTGTCTTTCTCTTCTCTTCCCATCTCCCTCTTCCTTCCTGCCTCCCTCCCCTGCTCTCACCCCACCCTTCTTTCTCTCCTCTCTCTGTCTCTTTCCATCCTTTCCTCTCTCTTATCTTTCTGTCTCTGTCACTCCTCCTCCCCTCCCTCATCGCACCTGCTTCATCCTGCTGGCTGGACTTTCAGGGTCCTCAGAGGAGGAGAACCAGCCAGCCTCCACGCAGCCTGTTTCCTGAGGGCCACCCCCTTCTGCTGCTATTGTGACAGACAGAGCAGGGGAGCTGCTGGCCCTGCGCTCACAGCATCACAGGGAGGAGGATGAAGCTGGGAGTCACAGGCTCAGGTGAGCCCCATCCAGCTTCTCCAGGAGGATGAATATAGGCTACATCGCTCTGGAAGGGTCGTGCCTGAGTCCAGGTACCTGTCCGGATACTTGATCTATGTATTCACATTCCTGTTTGGCTTTCCTAGAGCTCTGGGGACTGGTTTATCAGGACTAGGGGATCACTGGACTACACTGGCATTAAAAGGAGACAAATTCAAGCTCATGGTCTTAAAAACAACATCCGTGGGGCTAGAGAGAGTATAGAGATTAAGGCTTTTCCTTGCATAGCCAAAACCTGGTTTGCTCCCTGGTACCACATATGGTTCCCTGAGCACCACCAGGACTGACCCCCGAGTACTGTACAGTGCCAGGAGTAAGCCCACAGTTGGATATATTCCCTAAACAAACAAACAAGCAAACAAGAAAAGTCCTCTTAGCTACCCTGCACCACAGGATGACTGTAAGTGAAGCACTTTTCAGGCCTTTTTTCTTTGTGCAGCCTAACCCAGTAACTATTGGTATTCACACTCTTTCTGAGTTTCAAGACAGATCATTGACATTTCCTGAACACTGGAAGGAAAAAAAAAAGAGTGAGTCCGGGTCAAAGTGGAGACCAGGTCAGGCTGCCTCAGAGCAGCTGCCAGGTGGGAAGCATTTCCCTATATACCTGAGCCAGGTGGGTAGCATTTCTCTATATATCTGAACAACTCAGGGTGCTTCAGAATTAAATTTGCAGGAAACCAAGCTCCAAAACCAGTAAAGCTCCTGGTTTGTTCAAATAACTCAACCAGACTTTTAGAACCGGCACCCAAAGGCTCAACAATGGGCAGGTTGAGCCCCCCCCCCACACACACACACACACCCTACTCCATCATTTGAAAAATAAAGGATCTTGGTTCAAGAACTGGGTAGAAGCAGGTCAGGCCCAAGAGCAGGACTCGCATGAGAAGGAAGCCAGCTGGCCCGACTGCCCTTCCTTCCAGCACATTCCAGGGGAGAACGGAGCCAAGTCTCCAGGGGAGAGAGCTTTGTTCCCCACTACTCCTTCAGCGCTGCAAGCACCCAGCTCCCCCCGGAGCATCAAACAATATGTTCAAGGCCAGCACGGAAAAAAATCACACCCCTAGTTCGCAAAGTCTCTGTGCTGTGTGCCCACGTACTGCCAAAATGGGAAGCCGTGAAAATCATTTAAATATTACTTTTCTTTAATTGTGAGAATATCAGTGTGTGAAAATTGCCATGTGTAACCTTAAGAGTTGTTACAGCTTTCTGAAAAGCGAGCTTGCCTTTCCAAGTGCCGTTCAGCCAGCATTGTTCCTCTTTTTACACATCCCCATTTAGCCCTCTATGAGTATTAGACTCATAGAATATCGAAATGCTGCTCAGAGCTGGTTCTTCGGGGGAGAGGGAAATGGAAATCTTCTAATTCTATGAGATGATTGCTGCTCGGCTGACGGTTCGGCGGCCGTTCTCAGAGCTATTACCCCGAGATTGGCGTTTTTCTCCCTGTGTTTACCCAGTTTGTGTTGAATGAGCAAACATCAAGATTGTTGGCTGAACGCCAAGGTTCGGCAAACAATCGGTCCCCTGTTCGTGGGCTTATTTATTTATTTCGGGCTGTTCTCTGCAAAAATCTGCCACCTCAAGTCCCAAGGGAAGGCTAACTATGCTCGCACTCATTGGTTCCCGTTGTGATCACAATCGTTCACGCATGGATGGCAGAACTTGTGATCCTGCAAACTTGTGGTCTGGTTTGTTGTTGCTGTTTTGTTGTGTGTGTGTGTGTGTGTGTGTGTGTGTGTGTGTTTTATGACACTCTCTTGCTACAGTGATTCTCCTTCAGTGATAGCTCGGCAAAGCCCACCTCTATTCCTAGACAGAGCTGTGCTTAGTCTATAGGCACGCAGGCCCGTTACTGAGGCAACCTGCCCCAGTGGGCCCCAGAAACTTCAGAGACCCCTCACATCTGAGCCACACAATGTGAGGATGAAGGAGAGCGATTTCTGTTTTCAGAAATACTGCAGAGGGACTTGGAGTATCTGACAAAAGGTTACGAAGAACTGAAACAATATGGGGCTTTAACAGGGAGCCTTTACGTTCAAGAGGACACTTGAGTGTGGCGCATTCCATACAAGCTGGTGTTCCCTTTTCTTTTTTTTTTTCTCTAGAAACCCCAGGCGTCCCTGCACTGGGTCTCAGGGTGCAGAACAGAAACCAGCACAGGGAGTGTTTTGTTCCCCAACTCTGTAGATCTCCTGTTCCACAGAGTGCCCCAGCAAAGCACGTGGGGCTGAGCAGCTGAAGAAAGCCACTTAACAAAATGCTTTAAGGCTGGAGTTCAGTTAGTTAATGAGATAAATTCCCCCCATGGGGCAGCTATTCTCTAGGAGAGGTTTGCCCTTCTGGAAGCCCTACAAAGGCTTTCAGGCCATTGGGGTTCGGCATAGCTATATTATACCCTGGTGGGAACTTATCATTTCAAATCAGAGATGCTCACACATTTTCCATAAAAGACCAGATAATAAAATTTTTTTCTGGCTTTCCCAGCCATATGGTCTCAGTCACAACCACTCTGCTCTGCCACGGTAGCAGGAATGCAACCATAAATAGTATATTAACAAGTGGGAATGCCCTTATTCCAATAAAACTTTATTTATGGATACTGGAAGCTGAAATTTGCATCATTTTCACAAATCACTAAATATTGTCCTGCATTCTCTCCAATCATTTATTTTTATTTATTTAATTTATTTTGCTTTGAAAGACACACCCAGCATTTCTCAGGGCTTACTCTTGGCTCTGCACTTAGAATTACTCCTGAGGGGACACTATGGGGTGCCAGGGGTCGAACCTGGGTCAGCAGGGTGAAAGGCAGGTATCCTACCCACTGTACCATCTCTCAGCTCCTCCCAACCAATTTAAAAGCAAGATCTAATCTTAGCTCATTGCTGTATAAAGGGAGGCAGGGGTCCTGCTTTGGAGAGTGTCCCAATTTGAGGCTGAAGCTGATGATGGATAAAATAGAAATACCCACGTAGTCACTGAACCCCTTATCCCACCTAAATCTCAGCAAACAGTCCAATATGCCAGCAGCTGTCCCTGCAATGAGAAGTTGGCTAGGACGCATTGAGGGGCGAAGGTGAGAGTATAAAAGTCATCAATTTAGGGAGAGGATGCTGGGAAACTTGTGGAGTTTGCTTCTGGGATCAGAATTGATTTTGCTGATGACTTTCTAGAAGAGCACAGGCCGTGAGCTGAGGAGCTCAGTGCCCTGGTATGAAATCAAACTCCCCCCACCCCCCAATCACTCTGTGGATCTCACCCTGCCTTTATCTGCAGATGTTGCCAGGGCAGTGAGCTGAGGGGGGTGGGGGGGAAGGGGAAGGGAGGAGTATAGAGGAGACACTCATCTTTTCCTCTATGGGGCAAGGAGCTGTGAGGAGCTGGGGTTAGAGAAGATGCCATAGTTTACCATCCCTGGAGACAGTTTTCTCAGAACAGAGCAAACTGGGAGACTGATCACTGCTAGGGAAATGCAAGTAAGGGTCTTGGTTTTTCTCTTCAGTGTAGCACTGTCCTCGAGCAAACTGATGAACAACGGGAGGACAGTGGTACAGTGCTACAGTACCTCCTTAGCCCCATGCTCCTTCTTTCCCAGGGAGAAAGGTAGACGCAGACGTCGCCCTTGAGTACCCAATTGTCCCATACACAAGAGGAGGCCAACCTCCTTTTCCTCCACCCTGGTCTCATCAACTTCATTTCCATTCTCCCCTCTTGGTTTTCTCTTTTCTCCTCCTTTCCAGGTTTCCTTTTTCCTTTCTGCTTTCTGAAATAATTCCTAATTACTGCTGGGCTCTCTCTTCTTGTTCCTCAAAGACACAGCATCCCTGGGAGCTTATTGGAAGTGTGGTTTGAGAAAAGCATGAGCCACCTCTAACTTTCTGTATCTATGATTTATTTTATTTTCCTTTTATTTGAGGGGATAGGATGCCCCAAGTGATACTCAAGAGTCACAAGGGCCCTACCAGCACTCTTTGGCCAGCAAGGTCAGTCATTCAATGCAAGGACTCAAGGATGCATTGCAGCTCAGTGACTATTACAGTGAAGCTACCCAGTCATTCTTAGGGTCTCCAGGGGTTACCCCCTGTGGTGGTGGGGACCTCCAGGGCTACACTCAGCAGTGCCTGAGGGACCAGGTAGTGCAAGGATGGAATCCAGGTCCAACCTGCTTTCCAAGTGCCCTAACCAGTATGTTATCTCCTGGCCTTTAGAATCTGTATCTTAGCAGAATCCTCAGGGCATGTACATCAAGTTGGAGAGATGCCTTTCCTTCCAACATCTTCTCTGCTTTAGAGAATGCATCACTGGACACATTCAGCTTCAGAAAACACTGGAGGGAAGAGGGCAATTGGTTTTCCCAAAATTATTCAGATGGAAGAGGAAAACGAAGCACAGAAGTCCTATTGTTTTTCATTTGGGGCCCACACCCAGCAGTGCTCAGGAATCACTCCTGGGAGAACTCGGGAGACCATCTGGGGTTTCAGGGATCAAATCCTGGTTAACTGCATGCAACGCAAGCAACTTTCCCACTGTACTGTCCCTCCAGCCTCAGGAGTCCTGCTCAGTGAGGAGTCGAAAAGTGTCCCATATAGCAATGTCATGGGTGGCAACAGGCCATGGAGGTCCAGAGCCTGGGACTGAAGGAACTAGAGCTTCAGCATACCCACTCCAGTGGACACATGTCCAGTGATGAGGATTAGGTGACTGGCCATTCCCAGGAGATAGGCAAAAGCAGAGACATTTCTAAGCATTATAGAGTAGAGGTGGGAAAAAATGGCAGATTGGCTGGGTGTGGTAAATCCTCTCCCTAAGTATTAACTATGAGGTCAGAGTAGTCCCCTGGGCAAAACAGCTTAAGTCTTAGAACATAAATGGGCAGCAAAATAAAATAGATTATAAAGCAAGCAAAAATGCGCCTAAGAAAGAATAGAATAGCTTACAGGGCAAGCAAAAATGCGCCTGGGAAAGAATAGAATAAAATAGGGTCTTCTAGATGTTTAGGGCAACATGGGCAAAAATAGAATAGGAAGTCATCGAGACTTTATACTTTAAGTGAGCCTGATGGTTGGTTAGGTGAAATACCCCAGTCTCTGCTCTTGATGTACTCATTGAATTTTGATGTGTTTACTACTTGTTCTGGACTGGAGCGATAGCACAGCAGGTAGGGCGTTTGCCTTGCATGCCAACCCGAGTTCTATTCCTCTGCCCCTCTCGGAGACCCTGGCAATTTACTGAGAGTATTTCGCCTGCAGAGCAAAGCCTGGCAAGCTACCTGTGGTATATTCAATATGCCAAACACAGTAACAAGTCTCACAATGAAGACGTTACTGGGCCCACTCGAGTAAATTTAACAACCAGAGGACAGTGCTACAGTGACAATGCTACCGTTCACTCTTTGTTCTTAATGTCTTTGTCAACTTAAGCAATAACCCACATGCTGGGCTCCAGGGTGAGGGAGCAATGTTGTACTGAATCAAGTGAGCTCACTGCTGGCTGCACAAGGGATCCTAAAGCTTGGACTGTCTTTATGAGTTTATCTTATTCTTTTTGACTGACCCAGCTGGATAAAGGTTGGTTTTAGGTGCCAATCAACCTTTAGACAGTTTAATATCAAGAATTGGAACAGGGATGGAGAAATCCCTGGGTGGAGCATTTACTCTTCATCCTATTTCCATTTTGGTTGATATCAAAGTACCAAACTGATGTTTCTGAACGTGAACTTGGCAAGAGACACAAATAATGAGCATTATTTGACAGTTCCCACTTAGAGATATAAGAGAAATTTTTTAAAAAAATCTCAAAATCATAATAACAAGGAAGTGTCATCAAATCATTAGGAACTGATGTTATTTCATTGCCTTTGTTTTTAATTTTTAACCCAATTAATTATTTAAGTTCATATCATGTAATTTTAAATGAAGGCTGGGTTTTGCTACTAGAGGCAAATATTCCTGACAATTTGCAAATGTTATGCAGGATGAGAGCTTTAGTGTATCCCAAGGGCATTTTCAGGCCTTGGAATCTAGTCACCAAAGGTGTCTAAAGTTACCCACACAATACAGCTAGGTACCACCTCTGTTCTTTTATGTGTATATGTGGGCCCCAGCAGCCGTCTGTTCAGCAAATTGTCCTAAAATGGAAAAAAAAAGTTTTCTGGGTATTTCACTCTTACAGTATAGCCTACAAACTTTCCTTGAGGTTTCCAAGAATAGCTTAGAGGTGTCCTCTGGGTTGGATTACCCTGCTGGAGAATTTTCCAGTTTCCAGCTGGAACATTTCCTGTACTTCTAACCCCAAGAGTTGGTGTTCAGAATGTTTCCAAGCACGTTCTGCGGCCTTTTACTCTCTGATCACACGTTTTGCCTGCTTGTCCTTCAACAATTGTAATGCTTGGACTTGAGTTTTTCTCATTTTTTTCCTCCTCTTCTTTGCTTTTGGGAGAAGGAAATTGCGGGGTCAGGCCAACCAAGCAGGAAAGGAAGCACATGAAATAAGTTTGGGGGCTAGAAAGAAAATAATCAGCTACTTGTATCCAAACTGACCATTCATTTCCTTAGAAGGATTCAGGATTTCAAAGTTTCCAAAAATCCTTAGTTGAATTTTCCTGGTGTGCTGGGTGAGGGGAAGGCCTGAGTCGGGCCCCCTGGGGTGCCTCTTCCCAGGTACTCCCATCCCAACACCACCCTCCTTCCCCACAGCCTTCAAGTTTAGGCCTAAATTTGCAGCCTGTAATATAAGAAACGGTAGTTATAGCTCGAATCTCCCTTTCAGTCTCATTTGTGTCAGTCTCGAAAGTAAACATTAAAAATAGGATTTTTTTTTAATCCCCAAAAGAACAACTTGTTTGTTGCTCATTTGAGCAGTCCGCCTGGTCTGCCGCTTCCGGATATTTTTACTTTAATTCTCTGAGTGAAACGAACATATCTAGGTTTGTTCTTTACAACGAAGCCGCTCCTCAAATGTGTCGTTCACAAAAATGATTTGCACGCCCCGTTCCACGGTTGCTGAGCCGAGAACACGGTTTGGTTGGTGTTGAGGGTTTCCGCTTGAGAGACAGTGATGGTCCTGGGACCTTTACGGAGTTGGGGTGAGCTTGGGTTGCTGTCCGGGATACGCTCCCAGAAACCCCAATTCCTTCACAGACAACCCTCCCCCCCCCCCACCACCACCACACACACACAAACACACACAATCTGCAACTAGGCAACAGCCCAGGGCACCCCTGCTGGCGCCTCTTCCCTCCCACAAGGATGCGCTTTTAAAACTGGCTTGGCCCGCCCCGCGGGGTCTTCGCTCACTTGTCCCGGGAGAGGGGGCTGCATTTGTCACACACACCCCTTGTCTGTCATTCACGCGCCTCCTCCCCTTCCCATTTCCCGCTGGCCCCAGTGTCACCGACGCCCAGGTCCCAGGTCTGTGTGATGCGGTTTATTGTGGCAACAGTTCCCGGCAACTGGCCGGCGGCCGCGCCTCCCAGTGCGGGAAAGCCCGGGCGCGGGGAGCGCTCGTGGGGCCACGCGGGGAGCTCTCGTGGGGGCGCGCGGGCAGCGTGCGTGGGACCGCAGGGGTGCAGGGGTGCAAGGACCGCGGGGAGCGCTAGCGGCGGTGCGGGGAAGCGCTCTCGGAGGGTGCAGGACGCCGACGGGGTCCGGAGGAGGAAGGAGCAGCACATCATGGGCTGTGGCCCTTCCCAACCCTCGGAAGATCGCAGTCGCATCCCTGCTCCCAAGAAGGTCTGGGAAGAGGGAGTCAAGGTATGGCACATCGGCACATCGGACCGAAAAGCTTCCCTCCTCCTGCCACGCCTGGGACTCCAAGTCCACCGGCAGTGGGCGGGGTCAGAGCCGGGTTACTAGGCCAGGATTTAAGGGTGACCTGGCCGGGGCCACCTTCCTAGAGGGGGTCCCTTGCCTTGACCTGGATCCGGATGAACGAGGGGGCGAATGATGCCTTTGGCCCAGGCTGGGGAGTGATTCTCAGGGGGAAGGAGGGAGTTCCTGGAAGTTGCCAGGTATTAAAGGGTTTCCTGAAAGTGGGCCCCGAGGGGCTACTTACAGCCTGCACAGACCTTGGAAACTCTGCCTGGGGCTTCCCACTCCGAACCCTGAGGCCCACCGAGGACTGTGATCTACCCAGGGCGACCCAGCTTGTTGGAGAGCAGTGCTGTGACACTCTGGTCTCATCCCCCTACCTTCCCCTGGCTAGAACCTGCCTGCACCCCTTGCCTTTCTTCTGGGGTGGTGAAGGGGAATTCCTTCCACGGTGAATTGTGGAGGGTGGGTTGGTGCCAGTGGAAGTGCAGTCTATGGTTTCTTCCCATCTTTCCCACCCGAAAACGGTGGTATCTTTATCCCACAAGCTGACCTCGAGTCTTCCGAGCGACCCTTTAAGCCGGATTGCCCAACAGTTAGAGACTCCATACACTGTGTCATCAAAACCAGGCTGTGCTTATAGAGGGTGAAAGGGGGGGGGGTGCGTACATGGCTGAGCTGGGAGAACCCCCAGCTTAGTGCCCATGGTCACTCCCAGCGATGTTTGGGGGACCATGTGATACTAGAAATCAAACTAGGGTATATGCTCCAGTCTACGATGAAACTGTAGACCTGAAACATAGTTTTCCTTCTCTTTTTACCCAAATAAACTAACTAAGGTGATTGAAAATATTCAACCCCAGGCTAGAGCGATACTGTACTGTAGCTCCAGTCCCATTTCAGTACTTTCTGCTTGGAAGTGTTTCCTGGATATTACTGAGAGTAAGCAGGGGTCTGGGGAGTGTCTTCTGAGCACCCACACACAGGGTCCCTGAGCTAAGGCCTGGGAAAGTTTCTGGCTTCCTTTCTGGACTTCCTGGGTCCCTGAGCTTACAAGCATTCACTTAATACGTTTCCAAGAATTCTTAACAGGTGTCCTCTGTCCTTGATTATCCTACTTGAGAAATTTCTGGTTTCTAACTGGAAACTGGGATTTATTTTTCTTATTTCCTGTGACTTGTGACTCCAGGGGTTCACTTGTAGGCTGTTTTCAAAATGCTGTGTTAGAATCTCACTCTGCCCACACCATTTTAATCCTTGATGATCAATTACTGTAATGCTTGGACTTTAGTTTTGTTTCATTTTTCCTTTTCTTCACTGTGTCTCAGAGAATTTTTTTTTTTTTTTGGCAGACATGTGGGGAAGTATAGACCACAGCTGGCAATGCTCAGGGGTGACTCCTGGCTCAGGAATCACTTCCTCTGGTGCTCAGGGAACCATATGAAATGCTGGGATTGAATCTGTTTTGGCCAAGTGCAAGGCAAATGTACTATCTCTCCAGCATCCATCAAAGTATTTTTCACCTATAAAACAAGAGCAGTAATGATAATGTTAATACTAGTTATTTTGTAGAATTATTAGGAGAAGTAAATTTTTTCAACTCATACGAAATATTCATACCAAGACCTGGCACAGAACAAGGGCTAAGTGTTACTATAGTTATATCATTGGTAACTATTTACTTAAGATGAACCCCTCATAATGCCTTATTAGACATTCTGGAACTGATGCCTGTCACTCTCTCCATGTACTCAGAGTCTAGTCAAATGTGACTGCTAATCTGTCTCCTCCCACCCACCCCCACACATTCTTATTAGGGCTGTGCCTTTGTTTTTTATTTTTTTGTTTCATTTTTGTTTTTTGGGTCACACCCAGGGATGCACAGGGGTTACTCCTAGCTCATGCACTCAGGAATTACTCCTGGTGGTGCTCAGGGGACCATATGGGATGCTGGGAATCAAACCTGGGTGGGCCACATGCAAGGCAAACGCCCTATCTGCTGTGCTATCGCTCCAGCCCCATTTTTTTTTCTAGCTGTGTGCCTTTGAGTCCCTGTTTACTCCCCTTTCTTCTCTTACTTTCTCCATCGTTTTGGACCACGTAGCAGATATGCACCCATCACTTAAGACCAACAAGACCACTCTGTCCCTTCTCCTGCTGCCCTCTGCCAGTACCTTGCTGGCCAGGCTGATCTGAAGCTTCTGAAGCTCTGCATAGTTCAAAACACCACAGTGTACTTTTTTTGCTTCCAGGTTTGCCTTCCTTCCTTAGTCATGGTCTTCTTGAAGAAAAAACTGGTTTTGTCTTGCGTTCTCTCCTCCTCAACAGAATACTGTGGCAGATCAGGCTCTAATGACTATTTTTTGAGTGACCCTTTCCCTTCCTTCCCATTCCATGGTGCTTTTTCTCCTAGTCTTCTAATCAGACTAATGACAGTCAGCAAGAAGGAAATCTAACATTAAAATAAACTGGAAATAGATTCACAGTCGACTCAAGCATATGCCTCTCTTTCCCCACACCAAGCACTTTGAAAATCTGATCTGGGACAGACGTGATCATTAGTTAAATGCTCTGCATCATTCAGAACAGTTATGTTCTCTTGCCATCTTAATTGCACAGGACCAGGTTCACTAGTTCACTGGCAAATTTTAAAAGAGAGGATTAGGTTTGCTTACATGAAATAGTTATATTTCATGTAAATTCTATTTCATGCAACTTATTCTGAATCAAACTTCTGGAGTCCTGTCTATAGACTTTCTCCTCACATTTACCTTAGATTAAGTTGTTCAGAAGACATTGTAATTAAGTCACACATACTCAGAAAAGCCTGGGAAGCACCATAGTTGGAGAAAAACTCTTCTTCTCAATGATTAACTCCACGTTTCTTGTTATCGAGGGAGAGGGGCTAGATTGGGATAGATGTTCATAGTCTCTAAGGCCATTCACAGTTTCCCCTACCTCCATGATAAAATTCTTTTCTGTTATTGCGGGTTGGGGTGGTTGGGCCACCACCCAAACACTGCTTGGGACTTTGTGGCTCTGTTCTCAGGGGTCACTTCTAGAGGTGCTCAGCAAACTAGAGTCGTTGGCAAAAAATCAACCAGGCTCAGAAGCAGGCAAGGCAGGTGCCTTCCCCTGTAGTATCTCTCCAGCTGGACAAGAAAATGCTAGTATGCCAATCAATAAAAGTGACTAAATTGCCTCTTATAAGTAAAAGCTTTAAAGGTCATATTTCTGAGTGTTTGGAGATGTGTGGTATTTATTAGTACATTCATTAGAAGTAAATGAGGGAAAAAAAGTCAAATCTTGAAGAGCAAATACTTCATATATGTCAACAGAATATATTTATAAAATGCATCTGCCAGTAATTTGATTTAAGAAGTTTCCAGCTCCAGAGAGTCTTGACAAATCAGTCCTTGCAAGCTGTTGGACAAATTTGTTTCCCCAAAACTTAAAAATGTGACATATAATACCTCCAGATGTCCCAAACAAAACCAAACAGAAACCTGCCTATAGGTAAAAGTAATATTTTTTTGAATGCTGACCATTATCATTTGTAACTGCTAGCTTCCAATGGACAGCTCTTCAGTTTTGCCTAAAACTGATCTAATTGATTATCCAAGAGAGTCGTGCATAAAACAAAACTGACATGAAATATTGGAATACTTTGAATCTGCACTTCTGCTACTTTATCTCAAGACAAAGAGGTGACTTTTCACCCTCTGCACCTCCATTACCAGCTAGATTTCCTGCTGTTGGGAAAATACCAACTCTGCAGATATAGGTAAGAGCCTCAACACTTGTTTTTGCCATATCCCCCAAGTGTCATAGATCTAATTAATTTGTAAATGTATTTCATCTTTGAACTATGTCTGTCCTCATGTCTAGAGGATAAAATTGGGTCAAAATGTCCAGGATGTGTTGCACAGAGAAAAAGTATTTGAAAGACATTCTTAGTTTTCAAAAGAGAAAAAAAATTAGATTTCTGCTCCAGAACCTGAATATTAGATTATGTTATTTTATGCTGGTAGATTGCATTCCATCTGCTGCAATGAAAAGTTTTGGTCATTAGCAGAGCTCAAACAGAGACTGGATTGTTATGGGCAGAGATCCTGGGAGGGCCTGGATTGCTGGCTTTGATGGAACAGTTGGAAATTTCCTCAGCTGTATGGTACTCATATCTATTCCAAGGTGTAGTTCAACTGAATTTATTTGTGACAAGCCACTGAAAACATTCACATCTGCTCTCAGCTTCCAATGTGGGTCTTTTTTTTATTTTACTGAATCACTGTGAGATAGTTACAAGCTTTCATGTTTGGGTTACAATCACACAATGATCAAACACCCATCC
>JAOXYA010000022.1:18010606-18022681 GCA_028565675.1 Sorex palustris
ATCGAACTCGGGTCGGCCATGTTGGCTGCGTGCAAGGCAAACGCCCTACCGCTGTGCTATCGCAGCCGGCCATGTTTGTGTTCTGTGTTCAAATTTATATTTTGAGAAGTGGCATGATGTATTCACAAGCATTCTTTCTTTTAGAAAACATATTTTCTCAGAGATCAGAACTAATGTTAAGCTTTTTACTCTTAGCAAAAACATAGTAAAAAGTCATGCTTTATGCTCATAAGATATACGTTATCTATAGCTTGATACTTTATGGCAAGATGAGATTAATTCTGATAATAGACACTTACGGTTCAGAAGATACTCAAAAGGACTTAAAATGTAAAAGAAATAGGTAATAGAATGAGTCCTTAAGAAGTTAACTATTGTGCTTTATGGTCATAAGTTAATTGTGTGCCATAAATCTGCCTCTTCATCTTAGAACTATCAAAGTTGTCAAGGTGTGCACATGCCTGAAACTAAATTTTCTGATAATACTGAGTTATGGAATGGCCACTATGGATCAGAGCACTAGTGCTGGCGGTAGTGGGGAAGATGGGTGCTTCCAGGTTTGGAAGATTGAACGCTGAACTCAACAATACAAAAGACTATCACCACACAATCAAGAACATTTCTACAAACTAAATTCTTCATAAGTTTGCTTAAAAGATAGAGAGGTAAAGTATTTGGTTCATATATAATTTATGAAACTCCCTCTCCCTCTTAACAGGAAATAGAAAAGAATATATGTATATATATACATATCTATGTATACATATATATAGACATGCATCCTGAGACACATTAGACCTTGAAATTAGAGGTGTAGACCCTGAGGACATCGAGTTCCAGCTTTGGGAAAACATTAAGGGCTTTCATTTTCTACTTAACCATATACTGTTGATTTTATTACAGTCCTGGAGAAACAAAGGTATAATCAGTCCTCAATTTATCAAACAGAAAGAATACATCCCTGATGCATACAGGATGACTCATTACTGCTGACTGTTATTTAGAATTCATTGCATGGTTAAAACTCCTATTATGAATGATAAAACAAAATAAATAATTACTTTCCTGCTACTCTTAATAAAATATGTCAACCAAGAACATTTTGAAATTCAATATGCTAACTTTATTACTTATTAATTTGTAGAAAGTCATTAGTTGTGATAGACTTTCCTAAAAATATTATTATTTAATATGCATAATCTGGATGTTTATTGTTTTTTTTAGCTAGTTTTCAGAAGGGCTGAATTGCTGTGTTGCAGGCATAATTTATGACTACATGGACATAACGATTCATGAGACATGACTATCTACTGTGGATTCTGTACCCAAATTATCAGGTGTATTATTTTTGTTATTGCTCATCTCTGTCAATGAGTTATAAGATTTGTGAAGAGATCAAACATGCATGCTAATAATTATATCTCTAATGTCAATGTAGTATCTGACAGAAGCAGTATATTTTTAATGAAATGTACATTAAAGGAAAAATTATTTTATAAACTGCTATGTTCCTGAGGAGGAAAAAAGTATCAGGGAAAGACAGATGGGATTTTTCACAACCAAATGTGTATTTTAGTTTAAAGTTAAGACTCTGTGTATGTGTTTTTGTGTGTGTATGCATGTGCTTGTATGTATGTGTGTGTGGGAAATATATCAGATTGTATTCACAATTTAAATAGAGATGATAAATATTTTCATGAGTTACTAGGCAAAATTTCAAGCATATTATTGCCCTCTCAGAATCCCTGACATTCAAAATATAATTCAATAAACTAAACACAACAGTACTAATATTGGTGCATTATTTTTATTGCACAGTAAATTTGATCAAGTACAATATTTGTTTCAGTTATACTGACTAAATACCCTACATGTCAGTTGCTTACATCACACACAATTTCCCATTCTTCTCGTCTCTCTCTCTTCTCTTCTCTTCCTCCTACTCCTCTTCCTCCTCCTCCTCCTCCTCCTCCTCCTCTTTTTCTTCATGTCCTCCTCCTCCTCCTCCTCATCCTTTTTCTCCTCATCCCCCTGGTCCTCTTCATCCTACTCCTCCTCTCCAATTTCCCCTCCCCTCTCTTCTCTCCTCTCCTATCAGACTCTCCTATGAACACTAAGGTAGCACAAACTTTGCATTTTACCTGCTACATGTGGCAATCCTCACCCTGTTCCTGAGATCCACATGATATTCACAATGCAGGAATTAATCCACACCTCTGGAAAAATTCCACATTTCTTGGAAAGCCATGGGATCAGGTTACAGTGAGAAATTAGTTTTTGCAGGAAAAGAAAGTAAGTTTTACATCTACCCAGGATTTTTTTGTTTTGTTAGTCACCTAAACTTAGGGAAAAAAACCAGACAGGAAAAAACACTGAATTAAATTTACCTGGCAAATACCAGAGTAAAGAAAGTGAGTCATGCACTCACAAGAGAACAGTTCTCCAGAGTGAGCAGAGAACTATCCCAGGCAGAGATTTTAGACAAACACCTAAAATGAAAATACTTGCTACAAAGTAAAAGAAAAATATCTCAGGAAGACATATAGGTCAGCTCAGGTTGGGGAAATACACACCTTTGCATTAGCTTTTATAAAGTATTCCCAATACTCCCAAAGTTCTATTGTTATGGTATTTTCAAGTGGGAAAAATTGGAATTGTTAATGAATTCTTTCAAATTCTTAGCATATCCTCTGTTCCAGGATTAGAGACTTTCTGGGATCCTCAGGAGGGTTCTATGGTAATATATCTATATCTGTATATTTTTATATTTATTTTAAAATATAAATTATATATAATAAGGTATCTATCCTCGTGGACAATATAGGCAACATAGGGTGCTGGTGCTGGGAATTGAACAAAGGTCAAGCAATGTGGTTATAAGGCAAGCATTATATCAACTACATTATGTTTCTGCCCTCCAGGAAATACATCTTATTTTACTATTTCCCCCCCCATATTTTAAAGGTATTTATGCATATTGCGTGAATATTCTTTTAGTTGAAGGCAACAGAGGTAAGACATGTGAGAGGAATGTAGAGAGCACTGATGGCCAAGGCATCCATCTGGCTTGAGGCAAAGAACAACAGCCAGAGGCCTCCTTTTATTCTATTTTTTTAATCATTTACAACCTAATTACTTCATTAAAGAGAAAGAGTCACTAATGAGAGTACAGTTATGGGATAAGCATTTGTCCAAAAAACATCAGGGTATACATTGTCTTGTCAAAATGATGCTGCCAAAACTATATTGTAATGATTTAAACATCAGAAGAAGTTATGGAGATCGACATGTAGGCTCTAATAGAATTATGTCCCCCACATTCTAGTAGTCAGTAACACAAAGGGCGAAGAGAAGGCTCATACTGATATTTGAAGGTCAAACCAGATTAAAGATGTGTAAGAGAGGGGTAAATAACTGTACTGCCAAGATAATGTATGACCAGGAGGGCATATGAGAGCATGCTGTACTTCTCCAGATCATCGGACTCACAAGTTTTATCTTGCCCACTTAGTGAGAAGTGGGGCCTTGGTTCCGCTTCCTGCTTGCAGGGCAGCGTCCAGAGGCTTGTCCTAATCTCCTGGCTTAGCACCAACAAATGCATTTGATTTCACTGGGGTCCAGACATAGAGTCTAGCCTAATCCAAAGTCTGCTGTAACATTAGAACATTGAAATCCTTTTGAAAATGTAGATAGGATGAGAGAAAAAAAGACTTATGTATTTCTTGTGTCCTGAAATGGGACACTTGGCTTATGATCAAAATTTTTTAACTAGAATGCTTACATGAGATCACATATGACCTGGAGAATAAATAAAATTCTGTTGTTCATATTAAGACAGGACTGGAAAGATAGTACAAGGGTTAAGGCACTTGTCATGCACTTTGCTGATCCTGTTAAGATTTCAACACCAAGTTTGGTTTTCCTAACATTGCTAAAGATTATTTCTCATCATAGAAGTAGGAGTAGCACCTGGATACCATTGTGTATGATCCAGATACCTCTCTCCCAGAAACAAGTTAATTTAATTGCCTGATAGCCTAAGTTGGCATATGATGCCATAGTTTTCAAACCAAGAAACTTAATCTCTTGTATGTTTCATCTCTTTCACTCCTGAAAAGTACAATGCTATGCAATAAGTATAATATTTTAAGATAATAATTTTAAATTAAAAAGATGAAGTAATTTGTTAATTATAAGTTAGTGTTAAATTATAGTCTCAATTTCCAAGTTTATGTGATATCAATTATTTTGTTGTTGCATATGGTACCTATCTTTTCCTTCTGAAATTTTAGCTATTTGGTCTCTGGATCCATGCTTTAATTTTTTCGCAAGTTTAATATGCAACATTTAATTATTTATTTATTTTTATTACAGAAATAACTAGCTATCTACAAAAATTTGCCATTTTCCTTTTTTTAACAACGAATATGGAATTTGGTATTTGTAATTGTTCCATCACTTGAGAGTAAATGCACAATACACCGAAATTTTTCTCGACTAAAAATATTTCATGGTTGGGAATGCTCTAATAGGTAAAGGCAAAGGTAAAGGCCCTCCTGTTGTTCATCAATTTGCTCAAGCGGGCCCAGTAACGTCTCCACTGGAGACTTTGTTGTTACTGTGTTTGGCATATCGAATACGTCACGGGTAGCTTGCCAGGCTCTGCCGTGCTATGATGTGTAAATGATGTTAATTATTAATCTTTTTTGTTGAGGAAATATTTAAACCATTTTTTAAAAAAACTTAGGTGCTCAGTATTAGTTTTATAGTCCCCTAGCCATGGAACTAAGAAAAAAATCACACCTTGGGAACATTTCTTCAAAGAGAAGTTCTACATTTGAAAAACTAAGTAAATATTCATACCAAGTGACTTCCTTTCACCCACGGCTATCCAAATATCAGCAACACACAATAAAACATACCATGAAAGAGTCTTTCAGGGAGATAAGATGAAGCAATCAGGGCATAGTTCACTCTGAAAAACTCTGGTGGGTTTTGCTTTGTTCCAGTTCCCCCAGTTAAATCATTAAGAGGTCTTTACATTTCATCAGTGTCTGAAACCTTACCAGACCTCAGGAAGAAGTACTCTCTCTGTCTTTCCTTCTGTTCCTCGACTTGGGAGTTTTCTCTCTTTGATTTATGTTAGAATTGGAAAAGAAGAGAGTTCATTGGTGATGCCTGGTTATGAACATGTCAACTATAACTGCTCTTGGTCCTGCCTTGGTCTGTGAGACACAGATGTGATGTCTCAGAAAGAGGCAGGAGGGCAGATAGGGTGCCTACTGTCCCTCTCTCTGTGACTGGATTGGGCCTGTGTGCAGAGTGGCCTTCTGTGCTGGTTCTATGGATGGGACCTTTCCAGGAACAGCACCACAGATGATGGGTGACTGGGGCCCGCCCAGGTATGCCCGCAGAGTGGGTCTAGCCACAGCAGCTGTGCTGGGGCTGACTTGTCGGTAGGCAGGAGAGGCTGAGAGGCCGGCTTGGGAGGGAGGCGGCAGGTTAAGAAGATGCTTTCTAAGGATAATGTGGATTGCTTTTGGGGAAATATCTTTTCACTGAACAAGCAAGCACAAGGCCTCAATACCCACCACTGCTTGTCATCGTCTCTCTGCCCAGAGTTCCCTAGGCCTCCTTCCCGTAACCTTGACTGTCACTTAACGTGTCTGTGAAAATGGCTTCTTTTTTTTTTTTCTGCTTTCTGAGGTTACACCCAGCGATGCTCAGGGGTTATTCCTGGTTCTGCACTCAGAAATTACTCTTGGCAGTAGCTCGGGGGACCATCTGGGATGCCGGATATTTTACCCAGGTCGGCCGCATGCAAGGCAAACACCCTACCCACTGTACTATTACTCCAGCCCCTGAAAATGGTTTAGAACTCTGAGCTTCTCATCACATACCTGAGGCCACCAGGGCAGGAGGGTGGGTGAGTGGGCTAAGAGGGCCCAAGCAGAATATGGCAGAGAGAGATGGGCACGTTGATGGGGGGAAGTGTGGCAGAGCTAATACTGTACTCCTAAAGCCTTACACTTGAAAAGTGGGAATACTTACACATTTATTTATTTTTGGTCTTTTGGGGTCAGACCCAGCGATGCTCAGGAGTGATGCCCGATTCTGCATTCATAAATTTCTCCTGACAATGCTCAGAGAACCATATAGGATGCCAGGGATTAAACCTGGGTGGATCATGTGCAAAGCAAGCACCTTATCCACTGGACTATCACTCCAGCCCACTTACACATCTGAAAGCCAGTGTTCCCTCAGTAAAAACTAAAACATTAAAAGTTTCACATTTCACCATTGCATTGCCTAGGGTGCTCCTTTGAGCGCATGCTCACACACACACACACACACACACACACATAAACACACACGCGTTCACCTACACACTTACACACATACACATGCACACATACACACATAAACATACACACACGCGCACATACACACATACTTTGGAAGTTGGAACATAGCTCTCAAAGGGGTGAGAGCGTGGACCATGGGTGATGTCCTTAGTTCAACCCCCAATCCTGAGTGTCTCCACCATCATGTGCTCGCCTAGGGACACTCAGCATCACCTGGGCAGGGACTTTCAGGTCTGCATAGTCAGTAGGGCTGTCCCCAGATCTCCCTGAGCACTGCTAGAGAAACCTTCTCCCAGAAAATGGATTTCAAGTAATTTCAAATTAAGAAAAAATGTAGAACACATAGAATCCTTTCACCCAGTGTTAACACTACCTACTACACTTGCTGGATCCTATCGCCACCTCTCTCTCTCCCTCTCCCCCTTCCTCCTCAATGAAGCTCTGCTTTGTTAGAGTAAGTCTTCTTAATCATAATAATACTTCCTCTCTAAATACACCCATCTGTACTTCCTAACATAAGGGCACTTTTTTTAAAAAAGAAAACTAAGGATCAAAAAAAAAGGGAATTATCACTGAGATAGCATTTATGATTTCTTCTACAGATATCTTCAAATTTTATCAGTTGTTGGGCCAGAAAAATAGCACAGCAGATAGGGTGCTTGCCTTGAAAGTGGCTCCACTTTATCCACAGCACCCGATAGGGCCCCCTAACCCTACCGAGAGTGATTACTGAATGCAGAGTCAGGAGGAAGCCCTGAGCACTGCCGGGTGAGGGCCAAACCCAAAACCAAAATAAATTTCAAAAGTTGTCTCAAATATCCATTATAAATAAACACTGATTCAAGATCTAATCCAAGATCACACTGAATTTAGTTGTCAGATTGCCTTAGTCTCATTTAAGACTCCTGGAACAATCTCTCAGCTTTTTATAAACTTGATATATTTGAAGATATAGGTCATTTGCTTTGTAGAATGTTTCTTGGTTGCTATGATCTTTTCTCGTGATTCAGTTCAAGCTAGCAAGAATACTAAATATGATTGTGTTCTGTTAAGTATATCAAATTGGGAGACGCATGATATCTTTATTGGCTTTTATTTTTTCTCGAAGATTTTCTTAATGTAGCATTTTCATTAGCATTTTCCTCTATTAAATCTGGATTTTTGAACCATAGCTAGAAAGACTTTCCCTATACCTCCAGCCTCTCTGGTTCTCTTATATAACCTTACTCTTTACACTTATGCTTACTGTAAATTTCTAATGGCCAGAGGAAATGCTCACATCAAAGTTAAATACATAAAAAGAGGAGAACTGAGCTGCACAAATGAGTTGGAAGGGTGTTTGAAAGGGAGGGGCACTGGGGTTTATGGGGGCAAGGCAGGGAGGTAGACAGTGATGAGTGTGGTTTTGAAATTAACATGCATGGGAAACCATCAATAAAAGTACTGTAAAATACATAACCTAAATAAAACTAATTTTAAGTCTTTTAAATTAAATGCATACAAAACTGAACTGTGTGCTCAGCATGGTATCAATTTTACAAAAATAAAACTCTACACTGAATATTGGTCATTGAAAGATTAAGGATCTGGCCATTTTAATTTTTTTGGTCGTTCTGTATCTTTCAAATTTATTAGGACAACTAACTGTGACTTTGCTTTTTATAATCAGAAAGAAGAAGTACAGTGCAAAACCCAACCATCAGTCTTCTGATATTTTTTTTCAGTGTTCTAAGAATTCTTGAGAACTGATTGAAATCACTGACAGTGCCCTTGGGGCCTCTGTATAGGTGACTTTAGTAAATAGATGCCAAGATGAACACTTCTATGGACTACAAATTGAATGGACTACGTGGTCAAAGTGATTTTATTATACTAGTGACAGATGCCAATAAGGGCTTCCTTAGAAACATCCTGAGATATTGAGTCACTGGCTTTGGGGCATATTTGGTAAAGGATAAGGTTGTGTTGAACTCAATTCACCAGGATTCAAGCCAATCTAGTCAATTCTTTTTCTACCTGTCTCACCTTTAACAAACTAACCAGCCCATCTCATGTTGACTTTAAAATAAGAATAACACACCCCTCTCAATCTCTTTCTCTCTCTTAGAGTTTATGTTTAGATTTTATAAATTATTTAAAGTTCTTACTATAGTGCTGGGTTGTAAGTACTCAATTAAGAACAATTATTGTTTAAGTCACTTGCAGAGTCATCAGTTAAAGAAACCTCTTAAAATAGGAAGATTGAGGGGCTGGACAGTGGGTAGGGTGTTTTCCTTGCACGAGGCCGACCCGGTTCAATTCCCAGCATCCCATGTGATCCCTAGAGCACCGCCAGGGTGATTCCTGAGTGCAGAGCCAGGAATAACCCCTGTGCATCGGCAGGTATGACCCAAAAGCAAAAAACAAAAAAAAATAGGAAGATTGATATTCTGAAGAGAGTCATTCAGAGTGTGTGTGTGTGTGTGTGTGTGTGTGTGTGTGTGTGTGTGTGTGTGTTCCCCACTCTAAATTCTTGGAAACAGTCTTATTAAGTAGCAAGACTAGAACTTTCATTAAAAGGCCCCATCCCTCAGAAATTCCTTCTAATTAGAGAACAGAAGGTAGCTGATTTCTGAAGGCTGTATGACACCTTTCTTCCATAATATAAAGTGACAACAACAGGTTTTGTTTTAGTTATATAATCAGGTGACGGCAATGAGGGATGTTACTCTCAACTTTTTAAAATCCCCAAGAAACCACTTCAGTGCTCATTTTTAGAACTACTAATAAAAATTTAGCTGATATCACTGGATTCCAATTCGATTTGGTTCAAAGACTCTTTTCACATAGACATCCTCTTGTATAGAATTAGCAGATGGCGCAATTGTAAACTCAAGGTTGCGGAACTAGAAGTCTCTTGGCAACATCACGCTGTTTATCCTTTGTATACAAAGCATAGAAACCAAACTTTGCAGCTCAGAAGAGTCACTGAAAGAAAATCTCCTCCTTAGCTGTGGTTCAGCTTCATAATTAGCACAGAGAGTCCACGCAGTGGTGCCCAAGTGTATAAGTGTTGTTACAACAAAAGCAGAGTACATAGCAGCACAGGAAGGCTTTCTGTCATGTTAACATGTGATCTGCAGAGCAAACAGTATCCTATTTTGATGTGCATCTATCCTCTGTAACAAAGATGTTGAACTCAGGGGCAGATTAGAGGTGACACAAGGTCAGTGGGGACAAAGTGTCAGTGATCAGGCACTTTGATTGTGGTGGGATGCATTACATTTGGACATTCCATAAATGTTAATACTATTGTCATTGTTACTAAACTAGAGTAATCAAAAAAGAAGAATCTGAGCTTCAAAGGATTACAAGATGTATCACAGTAACAGATGGCTGGTGAAAGGGTTGAGATTTTAGTAGCATGATTGATAAGGCGTCTATTTACCATTTGACTGCTGAAAATTTGATGCTTACAGTTCCCTTTCTTTTTTCTCTTTTCCGTTGGAAGACTTGGTGCCTGGTGGATTAATCCATAAACCCCAAACCCTAGAGAATCGAGAGCGACAAAAGTCAGCAGACATCCTGGAGGAATTAATCATTCAAGGAATAATACAAAGTCACAGCAAAGTATTTAAAAATGGAGAATCATATGATGTAATGGCAAGTAATTTTCTAATTTAATATTAGTTTATAGTATAAAAGAGTTATAAAATATGATTGGCTACACATTGCATTCCAAAGTCAGAGCAGTAATTATAGCCCATTCCCTTTCTCTTCCCCAACCTTGTCTTTTTCAATGGGTTAAGAAATTTCCTCAGTTTTTAATGACTAATGAATCTAATCAAACGTATCTTGAAATTTAGTGGATATATAATTAACCCCCACTGCTCATCATGCCTTCGTTCTGTCAATAATTTTTATTCTGCAATACAGATAACTTAGGCATTGTGAATATGAAACTGAACTCTGCTGTATCTAGTAAGATACTAGGCCTAAATGCCAAAACACCAAAGCTAAAACATATACAGTTACATGTACACCCTAAGGTCAGGCCTGGGGAAATCAATGCAATTTCAGAAAGAGTCACACTACTATTTTTCTGTGTTGATTCATTTTCACTAAGCTATTTTTGTTTTGTGGGCTGGAGCGATAGCACAGCGGTAGGGCGATTGCCTTACAAGCAGCCAAAATGGCTGACCTGAGTTCGATTCCTCCGCCCCTCTCGAAGAGCCCAGCAAGCTACCGAGAGTATCTCGCCCACACGGCAGAGCCTGTTATATATAATAACTTCTTAACCAGGGTGAACATTTTGAACTATCTTTGTCACGGTGGTCCCTTCTTTATCCCAACTGTCTTTTCCACCAGCACTTGAGGCAGTCTTCCAACTGTGGCCCAGTCCTCCAGACTCTTGTTTCTACAGTCCTTGGGTATTAGTCTCATACTATGTTTTTTATATCCCATAAATGAGTCAAGTCATTCTGTGTCTATCCCTCTCCTTCTGCCTCATTTCACTCAGCATGATACACTCCACGTCCATGCATTTATAAACAATTTTCATAACGTCATCTTTTCCTAACAGCTGAATACCTGTGAATCACAAATATGCTTTCAAGAACCCCATTGGGTCTCAAGTGATTAATACAACTGTTATAAATATATGCAGGAGTTTATTCAAAATTTCTTGATCATGCCCTGGTACTCAAGAACACACAAAAAATAAGAAGAAAATGCAAGGCTCTTCATTCCAATTTTATTTTAAGTCAGTTCACTTAAAAATCCTGACGGAATACGAAATGCCCCAAAGCAACAGAAACTGAGAACTCATCTTCAGTAGGATGCTAACCCTAGGGAGGCAGGAAGGGACACCGGGACCATGATGGAGGAAAGCAGACAGCTGCATGGAGGGTGCAGTGCTGGAATACGTTATGTACACAACTAACCCTGTTAATAACAGTCAGTAAACCATGGTTCCCAGAATAAATTAAAATTTTAAAAATAAAAATGAATTTAAAACTAAAAATATATTTAAACTAAAATTAGAAAATAAAATGGGCACAAGCAATAGGAGAGGTTGGGGGCGTATTTTTTTTCACGTCCAGGCTACAAACACAGCCATGGATGCTGTAGGGACCCTTGACGCTGCAGGGCCTGAGCAATTCCGCATCTGCAGGCTGGGGCATTGAACTGCACATTTGGTCAACCAAATACCATGCGAATGGCTCCTTGGCCCCTAGAGTACTGTTGGAAAGTCCCCTAAAATTTTCTGAAAACTCTAGCTTTGCTTTATACCATTCAAAATTTTCTTTTACATATATATATTTATTTATTGAATCACTGTGAAAAGTTACAAAGCTTTCAGGTTTAAGTATTGGCCATGCAATCATCAAACACCTTTCCCTTCACCAGTACTTATATTTCACCACCAAGAACCCCAAAATACTCCCCTCCAACCCCTCCCAATGCCTGTGAGGCAGATGAATTCTACTTAACACTCTATCTACTTTGATTACATTCATTACTTTGACAAAAGATGCACCATTATTGTTTAGAGTTTACACTCAACAGTCAGAACTGCTGAAAAGGCATTGTGAAAAAAATTGTTTTCTACAGTTAGTTATGAGAACCATATCGTGGCTGTGCGATTTTGGATTTCTGATATTTTACTTTTTAAGCCTAGAGGTATTCTGGCAAGAGCCAGATAATTATAAGATTGGTTTCTGTGGCTCTG
>JAOXYA010000022.1:18041325-18051673 GCA_028565675.1 Sorex palustris
TGGCAGGCTACCGAATGTAACCTGCCCACATGACAGAGTCTGGCAAACTCCCCGTGGTGTACCCAATATGCCAAATATACCAGTAACAATGATGGGTCTCATTCTCGTAACCCAGAAAGAGCCTTGAATGTGGCACTTTTTAGAATCTCAGGGCTAGAACAAAGGAGACGTTACTGGTGCCTGCTTGAGGCAATCGACGAACAACAGGATGATCGTGATCGTGATCTAGGTAAAGAGAATGCAAAAGCCCCCAATCAACCTAAAGGCATCTTTAATATGTCCACAACCAAATCCATTCTATCTT
This sequence comes from Sorex palustris, assembly GCA_028565675.1. Lineage (NCBI taxonomy): Eukaryota > Metazoa > Chordata > Mammalia > Eulipotyphla > Soricidae > Sorex > Sorex palustris. The sequence goes on from JAOXYA010000022.1 coordinate 18,041,630, forward strand.
TCTGAATTCTTAGAGTCAGTGGTCCTCAATCAAGAAACATGCATTACCGCCACCACTTCAAGGGCCATGGGGCCATGTTTAGAAACAGTTCTTGACTTACACACCGGAAGGGGAAGGGGTTGTTTCTGGTACCTAGTGGGAAGAGTCTAAGAAGGCTGCTTAAACTCAAACACAGGATAGCCATTACCCCAGCTTCATTAAGGATGATCTCCCTGAAGGCAGCTGGAATAGAGCAGGGGTTAGTAAGTCAATGATGGTTGGAGGGACCATTCAGGATGGGAGATGTGTGCTGAAAGTAGATAAAGGACCAAATGTGATAACCTTTCAGTATCTGTACTGAAAACCTTAATGCCCAAAAGTAGAGAAAGAGTATGGGGGAAATTGTCTGCCATAGAGGCAAGGGGAGGGTTCGAATGGGGGGAGGGAGCATACTGGGAACATTGGTGGTGGAAAATGTGCACTGGTGGAGGGATGGGTGTTAGACCATGACTGAAACTCAAACATGAAAGCTTTGTAACTGGATCTCACAGTGATTCAATTTAAAAAAAAAAGATTCCCCCCCCCTACACACACACAGTGGCCCCGATGCTGAGGCTGAGAAATCCTGCTCTCCAGCTAGGAAAACAATCTTCATTTCCTTCTGCCCCTTATGAGAAGGAAAGGGACAGGAAACCCACGTGCATGTCTTAAACTGTCCTGGCACCCACACCAGGTTTTAAGTTCAATACCAGAGCAACCTCATATAGCTGCTGATTTATCAAAAGCAAACCATGTCAACATGTTCTTCAAAACATTTCTGGGGTCTTCCCTCATGTGAATGGGGGAACCTAAACTAACTGATTAAGGTTGTAAATGAGAAACCCAGGCATCGTTGGAAAGTCCTTCTCTCAGGGTCTGTGTGATCATTTCAATGACTCGTGGAAAGTTCGAACCCAAGGTCTTTCATAGTCTAGTCTAGAAACAAGGTGGACCCACAGAACAATGAGGAATCATAAGATAGGCTTGATTCGACAGAGAAGGGAGAAGACAGATGACAAAGTTAAAGGCATTTGCTTCGCACATGGTCTAACCCACCATGTGCAAGGCAAGTCTAACCCCAGCACCTCATAGGATCCCCTGAGCCCCACCACCAGGAGCGATCCCTGAGCATAAAGCCAGGAGTCATCCCTGAGGACTGCCAGGTGTGCTCCAAAAACAGCACACATAAAAGACACCTTAGGAAATGAAGAAAGGAAATAAAGCTCTCTCTGTAGTGGTGCCAACGGCAGCCTGAGCTCAGAAGCTCCGTTTCTCCGGTCTAGCTCTACCCTCTACCTGTACAGGGTCACAGGTAAATCATAGAGACTCCGGGTCCTCTGTGGGACAAATCAGACTAGGCACTTGATACTATGTTTATCAGAACGAAGTGAAGCATGTTTGCAGAGTTCTTAGATGAATGCTTGCCCTATAATCATGGTAAGCTAAACAACACGTAAAGACCAAGAGGCTGAGATTGTAACTCAGAACAAAGGGGGTGAGCAGTTACCCAGCGATGAAAAGGGTGCTGCCCCTTGGTGGAAATTCTATGCCAGAGGCCCATGAACCTCACCGCTCCAAGCAGCTGCCGTTTCTCTGGGGGTCACGCTCCTCCCTGGGAAGTCAAATTCATCTCTATCTGAAAGGTCCATAGCGCATGTTTTCTGCTCCGAGAGCACTTCCCTTGCATCTCCAGAGGCAACACCAGAGGATTTTTAATTTAATTTAATTTTTGCTTTTTTGGGCCACACCTAGCAATGCTCAGGGGTTACTCCTGGCTCTGCACTCAGGAATTACTTCTGGCAGTGTTCAGGGGACCATATGGGATGCTGGGGATTGAACCCAGGTCAGCTGCATAAAAGGCAAACAGTCTACCCACTGTGCTATGGCTCCAGCCCCCCCTCCCACCAGAGGATTTTTGTAGACAGCTGACACTGTCCTTGCACCTAGACTGGTCTTGACATATGTGCATCTAATTCAAATATATGCAAGGATTTTATTGCTACTTTATCCCAGAAATGATTGAAGACCAATTAGAGAGGTTTTGTTCTATTGTACTGATCATCCACTCAGGACTGGACCCGACTTGAGGTCCAGTCTTGGGAATGTGCATACGTATTATGTCGTGCAGCCAAAAGATCTGGAGTGGGGACGGCAGGAAAGAGCAATGGAGAGTGAAACAAAGACAGAAGGAAGATCAACTCAGCTTTGGGGTTGGCAGATTTGGACCTGGATGAAGTTTGCAGGTCCCACTGTGATGTCAGCCCTATTCCTGGTAATAACAGGTGAATACAAAATCTCAGAGCTTGTTTCTGAACTTGTACTATGATTATTTTGGTCTGAGCATTGAGGATGGATGGTATGAATTGATAGACATGACCTGCGGAGTGCATAGAAGCCTAAGGATATACCACAGAGTATACAGCTTGCAGATTACAATTCTTTGTTCTGTCCCCTGTAAAGATTCCCATGAGGCTTTGCAAATGTAGCCCCAGGACACCAAGTCCATGGAACAGCAGGGAAAGATTTACATCACCTGGCTGTAACCATCTTAAAACGCCACAGAGATGTTCATCCCCACAGACAGTCCCAAGAGTAGGTTAAAAAGTGAAACTAGATGTATTATATGAATATTTTAAATATTCTATAACCATTCAAGTCATAGTTCTTGAAGTTACAGGAGGGTTAATGTATCTTACTCATTTCCCTTGTAATATTTTGAAAGTATTTTAATTGTATGTGTATTTTAATTCTGTACTGAGGTTTCTTATGGAGAGAATGCATGACTTTTTATCATAAAATGGGTAAATTAGTATAATTATTTTGATATCATTTTTAGTAGCAAATAGTTTGGAGTTAATTAAAAATGACTAATTAGGACTTTGCTATTCAACAATTGAAACACTTGAAAAAATTTTTTTAAAAAAGTGAAACTAGAGGGGCTGGAGCAATAACACAGTGAGTAGGGTGTTTGCTTTGCACTTGGCTGATTCGAGGTCGATTCCCAGAATCCCATATGGTCCCCTGAGCACTTCCAGGAGTAATTTCTGAGTGCAGAGCTAGAAGGAACCCCTGTGCATCGCCAGGTGTGACCCAAAAAGCCAAAAAAAAAAAAAAAGAAAAGAAAGGTGAAACCGGAAACTCAATAATGTGTTAAGAGCTGGCTTGCCTTGAATCCCACCAACCCCGGTTTGAATCCCTAGTCACCATATAAGGTCTCCTGAGCACCAAACCGGAATTAGCTCCTGAAGCACCGCCAGGCCCTTGGACCCACAGCTGCCTTCAAACCCCCCAGAAGAACTGACTTCTGGTACATAGCTGTTTAAGGCCCGTTTTAGGCCTCTCAGTAGGTCCCCTTGCTTTGCCTTTGCAGTGGCAGCCAGGTACCCTCAGGTACAGCCTGCAGGAATTCTCTCGGGGGAGGGGTCTCTGTCTCACGAACTGCTCAGTTTTCTCTACCTACCTGGATGTCTGTGGAGACCAGTTGGGACAGGAAAGATCCCACACTTCCAGAACAACCCTTAAATAAAGGAATTCAGAGCAAGAAGTTAATAATTTCCTTCTTCTCCCATGGGTGATCTCAAAGAACATTCTACAACAGTAGTTTTCAACCTTTCTTTTTTATTTTATTTATTTATTTTTTTATTTTTGGCCAGGGCATCGAGGGCCTGTGGGCCAGCGCCACGTGGTGCTGACGGCTAGCCCAAGCTAATCGCTCATCTGCGCCCACTCTGTGCGCTTCGGGATCGACATGGGCGTGGAGAGGTGGAAGTTGAGGCCCAAGCGCCCTGAGCCGTGTGACCATGACCTGTGTTGGTGTTTGTAGGCTGGGATGGGCGTAAGGGCACCAAGGCCAGTCTTGAGGATTTTACCACGTCAAGTGTCTTCTTGGCTGTTTTTGCCCTGGACTTAGCAAAACTCTCTCTGATTTCTACTGCGTGTCCTTGGTTTGTTTGTTTGTTTGTTTGTTTGTTTGTTTTAGGGCCACACCCTAGGCGCTGGGTGTTTTTCTGGCTCCATGCTCGGGGTCACCTGGGCAGGGCCCGGAATCAGATCTGGGCCTGTGCCCCTGGCCCTTCAAGTCATCCCTCAATGTTTTTACTTGTCCATTTATTATTTGGAGGAAGGAATTAGAAACTATCATTTCACAGGTGATTTGCCAGAAGTGAGTTTCAAATACACTGAATTTACCAAGTTTTCAACCTTTTTAATACCTGTAGATTGGAACTGGTCCTTGGATTGGTGCTTGGAAACCATGGTAACCACTGTTCTAGAAGGGTCTTGGAGAGCCTGCAAGGGGCTAGATTTCTGTGTGAGGACAGGAGCAGTGAGATCAAGCAGTCTGAGTTGACCTTTCTCCTGTCTTTGTTTCACTCTCCATCACCTTTTCCAGCCGTCCCCAGTCCAGATTATTTGGCTTCATTACATAGTACCTATGCGTATTTAGCTGCTCTGTCGAAAACCAGGCACAGGCCCAAGCCTCAGGCTAAGTATTTGAAGGCTAAGATAGCCGGAAAACAGGACAGAATAAGCCAGGGCTTCTTAAATTTTTGCCACCTGCAACTCTTTTCTACCCAATCCATTTTGTCTTGTTTTGCAACAAGCAGCCACAGCCATGCTTAAGACCACTCTCCATATGTTCGGACGAGCCTCACGCATAAAGAACCGGCGAGGAACCCAGGTGTGCGGGACCCGGGGCGTAGATCTTCAAGCCTGCTCGGATTGGAACTGGGGCCTCCTTCACCCAGATCCCCCATCTTCCAGGCGTTACACCCACCAACTACCCCCAGCATTGTGTAATCCCATTAATGGTCAAGACCCAGAGACTATAAAACCCTGCTCCCGGAAGCATGGCCACACTTGCAGCCGTGTGACATCTTATTATCTAGGTCTTACTCTAGAGAACCTGGCAGGCTACCAAAAGTATCCTGCCCAACGCAGAGTCTGGCAAACTCCCTGTGGCGTATTCAATTTGCCAAAAAAGAGTAACAATGATGGGTCTCATTCTCCTGACCCTGAAAGAGCCTTGAATGTGGCACATTTTAAAATCTCAGGGCTAGGACAAAGGAGATGTTACTGGGGCCTGCTTAAGAAAATCGATGATCAACAGGATGACAGTGATTATTTGGTTTTGGAGGCACACCCAGGAGTGCTCGGAGCTTACTGCTGGCTTTGCACTTAGGGATCACTCCTGGTGGGGCTTGCGGGACAGTATGGGGTGCCAGGGATCAAACCAGGGCCCGCCTCTTGCAAAGCAAGCACCTATCACTCCAGACCCTCTACTCAATACATTTTTATGTGACCTGGGGGATGTTGGGGCATAAAATAGATACAGAAATCAAACATTGGCTGATAATGTCATAAGATATTCATTTATTTAGTGTTTGCAGCCTTTTATTCTTTTTTAAAGTTTGAATTTATTTTTTTAATTGAATCACAGTGAGATACATAGTTACAAAGTGGTTCATGATTGGGTTTTAGTCACAGAATGTTCCAACACCCATCCCTTCATGGATGTACATTTCCCACTAGTGTCCTCAGTTTCCCTCCTGCCCTCCCCTGCCCCTCTCTTTTCCCTCTTTCTCTTTCTCTCTCTCTCTCCCTCTCTTCTGTCTCTCCCTCTCTTCTGTCTCTCCCTCTCTTTCTCTCCACTCTCTCTCTCTCTTTCTCTCTCTCTCTCTCTCTCTTTCCTTTTGAGCATTGTGATTTGCAATACAGATACTGAAAGGTTATCAGATATAACCTTTCATTTTATTTTCATGTATTTTAAAACACATTTTAAAGATTTTTTTCATGACCTCTGCCATTCATTCATCCCCGTTGGGTCACAGACCCACAGTTTAAGAGGTGAGGGTATAAGCTTTTGTGGGACTCAACCAAGATCCTCTAACAATGTTATCATCTGGAGCATGAAGGACAGAAATTGATTTCAACACACTGTATATTATGCTAATATGTGCTTGTTACTAACAACATAAGTAACAATTGAGTGTCCACAAATTGCAGGTTTGCAAAATTCAAGTGAGTCCGACAAAAGGAGGGCACTTAAAATTGTTCCAAGATGGGCAAGAGGAAAATTACCATAATTAGTGAAAAGGAAATTTAACATATCCCTCTTATTATTGAGTTTAATGGAGCTTCTTCTTCCAAGCACAAATGCTATTAAAATGTATGGCACCTTTAAAAAGGAATCCTCGATTTAATTCCCAGAATTTTATTTCTTAATAGGAAACAACCTACATTGCATCCAAAGTCTTCCACTAACACTTGCGCAAATGTGTCTGTAGGAGCATCTTGACACCACCAAGAACTAGCCTTATTCTGGTCATACTGTGTCCTCATTTAATTCGTCAGAGAAAATAACTCTGTCAAAATCAAAAGGAACAGTATGGCAGGTCAGAGTCAAGGCCAATATTTCTTATTTTTAAATTAATGTGTTTATTTAAATTTAGAGGCAATATTAAGCGTGTAATTTTTTACATGTTATAGGGATTTTATGTTTAATGTTACGATGCCATGATCATCAGCAAGTGACACTATCCGGCCACTCAGTCCTCTTGATCTTGTATCCCACTACTCACCCACCCCCATTTGTAATGTCAGTTCTGAGATCAGAGTCTCAGAAGTCCTTTCACTCAACACAATCTCTTTGCCTGTTTCATTCCCTTATCTTTGAGTTAGATTTTCTAGTAGCACCTTTTCTGCTCAGCATGATCCCTTCCCCTTCCATCCATGTTGTTGGAAAAGGAAAGATTTCATTGTTTTTCTCTTTTCACCAAGTATATTCCATTGTGTATATTTATACACATATCACATCTTCTTCATATGTGTGATATGTGTCTTTTTCTATTTTATATGATACATAGCGTATCTTCTTTGTCCGATTTTTAAATAATATATTTGAGTTCCAGTTCTTGTTTGCAGTGGTTACGAGGGTTGATGCACATTTTCTGATAACAAGAGATGATAAAGGAATGTGTCAACAAATTTATTTTAAATACTTCTAAGATTAAATCAGAGGTGACATGGCAATAAATCTAGTACTAGAATAGCCAGTGAATATCTCTCAAAACTAAAAAGAGAAAGGCATATTCTAAATTAAGTCTCCTATTGAAGTAGGATTGGGAAAGTAGAATAATAAACCTGTTTCTATAGTATCAAACAAGAAACTCTTTTTTAAAAATCCATCTTATTGTAGAATTTCTTATGATTTTGTTCTTATGACTTTAAATGTCCTATTTATATATTTATTTTGGTTTGGGAGGCCATGCCTTGGTGTTTATTCCTTGCTCTGTGCTCAGAGATCACTCCTGGAAGGTTTGGGGAACCATATATGGTAACAAATCATGCCAGGGATCTCATCTGGTTCAGTCACATGCAAGGCAATCAACTTAACCCTTTATTATCTGTCCAGCCCCTTTTAAAAGCTCCTATTTAAATCATTTTTAATGTACCTCCAAATCCTCTACTAATCCTGTGTTTCCTTGTCAGGGACCATCACCTCCAAGAAGTTTGAATGAAGGGGCTACAAGACAAGTACATCTTTGGGTGATCTTCTGCAAGACTGGAGTACAGACATGGGAGAATGTATTCAGCATGTCAGAGAGAATCTTGGTTTATCAAAACACATCATGAGGCAGGAATTTATACAGAATTCCTAGAGGAAATTTCAAAAATGGTAATAAAGTAATATTTCAAATTAATGATGAATTTGTGAATCATTCCTCAAAGGACAAGGAAAAAGCCACCTGTAAGATTATAAATAAATCATCATAGTTTTCTTGAATTATAATAAATTTCAGCTAGCTTTGCACAGCCATTGTAGCCATTGTGATTTATTCAAGGTTCAATTATTGCTCATAAAAATACTTTCTGACATAAATTTCAGATTAAAAATATGGAAATGTAAATAATTCAATACTAAAGTACTAAGAAAAACAAATTTTTAGGAATTAGAGCAAGCAAGAATTTACTATGATGGGAGGGAGCAATAATACAGAGAGTAGGGAGTTTGCCTTGCAAGCCACCTACTGGGTTAGGTTCCAAGCATCCCATATGGTCCCTCATCACTATTGGGAGTGATTCTTAAGTGCAAAACCAGGAGTAAATGCTGAGCTCCATCAGGTATGGTCCCCAAAGAAACAAACAAACAAAAGAAATTTTTTGTGAAACTTTCATGGAAAACAGAAAAGATGACTTCGCTAGCTGACTATAGTCATTGATGGGGCTATAGGACATAGTAATTCGTATCTGAAGAGGAACGTCCTGGAGACAGGTTACCACAGAGATTTATATGAGTTATTTTGGGTTGACATGAGGTAACTGGGTTGTCTGTTGTGCTCTCAGGCAAGACAACACTATGTAACACACATTGCTGGTGGGCATGTCAATTTATATGACCTCTCTAGGAGGAAATGTGATAACATCTTTGCAAAAACAAGTACATAAGATATTTTGGAAGCAATTCTGTTTTAGCCTATATGTCTAAGATATGCACAAATACACAAAGTCACATGCAAACTGGCTGTTCACTGTAGGGTTATCATTAGCAGGAAAAATATTCCACTCAACATAAGCATCCTTCAATTGAAGCCCATTTAAAGGAAATGTTGGAAATGAAACATACCTTAAAACCAAATGAACTTACTATATAGAGTCTCCTCTTCAATGAGAGCAGAATCTAGACTCTACTCCAGCATGCACAGGATATTCCCCAGAATAGCTCAGATCAGAGGACACGAAACAAATGGGAACAGATTGAAATTCATACTGCTCTCTCCTCTGACCACAGCAGGAATCTGAAAAGTCTACAAGTATGTGGAAATTAAGCAATCCATCTCTAAATAGTCAATGTGTCAAAAACAAAATCAAAAGTATAATAAAAAATTATCTCCAAACAAAGTAAAAGTAGAAATACAGACTACCAAATCTGTAGGATAATGAAATGCCACATGACAGTTTTGAAAGAAAAATGTGTATCAATTAATATTATTAGAAATTATAAAAATAGAGCTATAGTAATGGTAATGGGGTAGTGTGCTTGCCTTGCATGTGGTTGACCCAGGTTTGATCCCAGGCACCACATATGGACTCCCAAGCACCACCAAGAGTGATTTCTTGAGTGCAGATTTAAGAGGAAATCCTGGCTACTGTTAAATCCTGGCTACTGGCTAAAACAAAAATAACAATTTTAATAAATTCATTGAAGTTTTGTAGAAGCTTTTTCCCTTTCCTTTCCTTTCTTTGCTTCAAAACACTGTGATCAGTAATGCTTTTACATTTGAGGCTAAGTCTGCAGTTCAAAAATATTGATTCTTTTATCTGCAGGATGTTCTTGGCCACAGCAGACAGCACAAATGAATGAAAATACATGTACTTTGCTCCCCTTTCAAAAGAGACTCACCATCTGTCCAGGGCTTTTCATTATCAAGACACCAAGTCTCTTGATTTAATGTTATATAAAGCATCCTTTATAGAATGGCTTCCACAGAAGGTTATATTTCAGGAGTGTGAAAAGAAAGGAAACATTTTAATGATGATGCATGGCATAAAATATTTATTGACTTTTAGTATTTAAGCACTTTGTTAGGGTGTATAGAAAAATTAGTCAGGGCTTTCCCCGTGTAAGTGCCCCAGGAGTCCTCTAGGACCCTGTGCTGCCACCATACCTGAGCCTCTTCCTGTTTGTCCTGAACGCAGTGCCCGGTTTTCTTCTCCTCCCAGGTTGTACGCCCCCCCACCACACACAAACCAGGTATTTGTAGGGGGGATGGCCTCTGCGGAAGTGGGTGTGGCCTCTGCCAGAGTGGGCGTGGCCTAATTTGGAACCGTACCCAGCAACCCCGTGTAACATCTCAGTCTTTATACCACTACACCAACATGAAGAAACAACGCAAATCCCCACCACGAGGAGAGGATGGTGAAAAGAGTCCAGATGCCTCATTAGGTGTTACTCACTTAAGGGAGCTCTCTGAGAAAGAATTCAGATATGAAGTAAGGAAGATGTTCAATGAACTCAATGAAACAGTG
>JAOXYA010000022.1:18179816-18192643 GCA_028565675.1 Sorex palustris
CCCAGCATCCCATATGGTCCTCTGAGCACCGCCAGGAGTAATTCCTGAGTGCAGAGCCAGGAGTAACCCCTGTGCATCTCTGGGTGTGACCAAAAAGGAAAAAAAAAACTTACACAGGTCGTAAACTCGTCCCCCAGAAAACTCAAGAAAACAGTAGGCTGGTATGAAGAGACAGTTTCCAAAATTTCTCGTGCTCTTGACACCGCATTAACCCGAGAAGTGAGAGACATTAATTGTGGCATAAGATTTTAAAAACTGTGTCTGTGTTCCCAAAACTGTGTCTGTGTTCCCGTCCCAGGACTCCGGCACGTCACTGACGAGCAGAAGACACATAAGAATCCCAGCCTCCGGGCCCAGACGCCCTCGCCAACCAAAAGCCGCACGGTTGCTCCCTCGGCGCCCCCCTCCCAGCCTCCTCAGAAACACGCTCCAGTGCTTGAGTTGGAAGGAAAAAAGTGGCGAGTCGTGAGTGACACCTTTGACCTTCCCTCCTGACATGCGCCAGCCAACGAGCGATGGCTGAGCCAAGGTTTATCACAGTGGGAGAGTTTTCTGAGTGGCATGACAGAGGCCAGTAGCACCAGCTAGGACAAAAGCCATTTCTGAAAGCTTCTTTCAAGGGTTTTTGTTGTTGTTTTCCATTATTTCTACTTTTCTACAACTTGAAAAAAAAATGTTTTTTCCCCCTCCTTTTTGGGTTATACGCGACAATGCTCAAGGGTCATTCCTGGAGCTGCACTCAGGAATTACTCCTGGTGATACCCAGGAGACCATATGGGATGCTGGGAATCCAACCCTACTTGGCCACGTGCAAGGCAAACATCCCATCTGCTGTACTATCCCTCCAGACCCCCCACAAAAAAACTTTTTTAATTGAATCACCATGAGATAGAACATTACAAAAATGTGCATGATTGCATCTTAGTCATACAGTGTTCCAACACCCATCCCTAATTTCCCAGCACCAGTGTCCCCTGTTTCCCTCCCGTCCCTTCAAGCTAACCCTCACCCCAGCCTGCCTCTATGGCAGGTATCTCTCATCTGTCTGTCTCTCTGTCTCTCTGTCTCTCTCTCTCTCTATGTCTCTCTCTCTCTCTCTCTCTCTCTCTCTCTCTCTTTCTCTCTCCCATTTTAGGCATTATGGTTTGTGATACAGATGCAGAAAGCTTATCATCTATAACCTGTACCTGCTTTCAAGACTCAGTTCTTGTCCAGAGTGATCATTTCCAACTAGTATTCATGACAATTCATAGTGGACCCTCCTCTAGCTTAACTACCCTCCATCTCCCACATCATTGACCCACCATTGACTAGTCCTTCTAGGCCATTATGAAAAAATAATTGTTTTAATCATGGCAGAATATACACCACATGAAATCTACCATCTTTACTTTTACACATCATTTTTCCATAGTGTTAAGTATCTCCATACTGTTGGGTAGCAGTCACCTCCATCTGTCATCTTGTCAAAATGAAGCTCTGGCCTGGAGCACAGGCGTGAGGCACCTGCTCACAGCCAGCCGTTCACGTGACTAGGAGTAGGCCTTGAGCAGTGCCTGGTGTGGCTTGAACCCCGACTTGGAAAGGAAAGAAAGAACATAGAAAGGATATTTGAATTCTTAGCTCCGTACAGGAAGTCGCTAGTGATTCCAGTGCGCCATGGATTGATCTCCCCGGCCTTATATCTAATATTTGTGTGTCTTAATTTCAGGAGTACCAAGAGGACAGGAATGACCTGGTGATTTCAGAGACAGAACTGAAACAAGTGGCTTACGTTTTCCAGTGCAACAAGTCTACCCTGCAGATCAAGGGGAAAGTGAATTCCATTACAATCGGTAGGACCCAACTAAGCTCTCAAGTTAACCATGAGATGTACTTTGCCTGAGCAGGCTGCATATGCTTAGCGGGGGTTTTCTGTCTTTCTCCTAGACAACTGTAAGAAGTTTGGCCTTGTGTTTGACAATGTGGTAGGCATTGTGGAAGTGATCAACTCCAGGGACATTCAAATGCAGGTAAGGGGCCCTTCGGTCAGGCCCTGCCTGCACATTCACCCCCTGCTCTGGCTTTGCTCTGACTATATTCTGCCTTTCGCAATCCATGTCCACTTCAAAACTCATATTTGTTCTCTCTGCTCTCAATCCTGTCATCACTGCTTCACTGTGGCCCTGTCTTACTCTTAGGCCTTATGGATTCCTCTTGTTCAATCTCTGAAAATACCTAATTTGCCCTGCAATTAGTAATTTATGATCTATTTTTCAATAAATACTATGGGGCTGGAGCAATAGCACAGCGGATAGGGCGTTTGCCTTGCACGTGGCAGAACTGGGTTTGATTCTCAGCATCCCATATGGTCCCCCTGAGCACCTCCAGGAGTAATTCCTGAGTGAAGAGTCAGGAGTAACCCCTGTGAATCGCCGGGTGTGACCTAAAAAGAAAAAAAGCTAGTGAAAGGGGGGACTAGAGCTATAATACAGCAGGTAGGGAATTTGCCTTACACATGACTGACCTGGGTACGATCCCTAGCACCTTATATGGTCCCCAGAGCACCACCAGGAATAATTCCTTAATGCGGAGCTAGGTGTGACCCAAAAGCAAACAAACATGAAGAGGGCTGGAGAGACAATACAGCGGGCAGAGTACTTGCCTTGCATGCAGCCAACCTGGGTTTGATCCCTAGTACCCCAGATGGACCCCATCAAACCCCATGAGTGACAGTTCCTGAGTGCAGAGCCAGATGCCCCAAGCACCCACCCAATGTGACCGCAAAACAAAGCACAAAGAAGCAATAAGTCTAACCACACAAAATTAAAATTATATGTTCAAACACAAGGTATCATACAAAGTTGAAACACAAACCAGGATCTGAAAAAGATGCTGAAAATCAAAAGTGATTTGTAATAAGGATTTCTAAATAACAGCACAAATCAACAAGGTAAAAATCACCCAGAGCTGAGGCTCAATAACTTGTGAGACTGTGTCTTGCATGAGTGGGTCCTACATTTGACAGGTAACACCCACAAAGAAAATTTAAAAGAAGACTTACAAAAAAGTGATCTTACAGTGGGTAGGACATTTCTCTTGCATGTGGCTAACCCAGGTTCAGTCCCCAGCATCTCATATGGTCCTTCAAGCCCACCAGGAGTGATCCCTGAGCACAGAGCCAGGAGTAAGCCCTGAGCATCACAACTCAAGAGAGAAAAATGGGCAAAGAATATTAAGGCAATACAAGGGACAAAGAACCTGATATGATTTGTAAATATGTGACAATTCAATAGACAATATCTGTCTAATCGAAGTAGAAGTTACTGATAAATAAATGAAGACGACAGACTAAGATTCTCTAAGTTCTGCATTCAGACTGTCCCTTTCTCAGAAGGAACTGAATCCACTGAAACATGAGCCTATGAGAACTGCACCACTTGAGGTGTTCCTGCATGGTACTAAGTTGGACCGTAGAGGGTGATAAGGGAGTAAACAGTGGCGACCTTGATACATCATTATTAATAGAGCTCGTCTGTGCAGAGCAAAATGGAATGATCTAATAAATTTAAAGATATTCATAGCTCGAGGAAAAAACAGTTCCACTCTTGGGTAAGTACACTAAAGCAGGGCCATTGAAACTTTTCCACTCATGACCCCTTTGTACCCAAAAGAGGCAACCAAGCCAGCGCTGCCAGAAATACCTTGGATTCATGATGTGGATGATCTTGGATCGATGTCTGGTCATTGTGCCTCCGGAAACCTATGACTGTTACCAAGTTTGTTGTGCCCTCCCATTTGTAACCCCATGTGGGGTCCCGAAACCCCAGTTTAAAAAAAATAGGCATCAATGCATATGCTAATGAAACCGAGGTCAAAATGGTTTTTGGATATCATGAATAATGGCAATGCAAACAGAAGTAGCTTAAGAGTTTACCAATGGATCAGTAAATAAATAAATTAGTAATTAAAATGAATGAGCTACTGTTACATGTATTTTTTTTAAAAAGGCATGTAAATATCAAAAGCAGAATAGAGCAATAAGGGCAAGTCCGAGAATGAAAGTTCTGTATAATGTCATCCTGCAAAAGTAAGATTAAAAATACATAAAAAGACAATACATGCTTAGTAAATATACTAATGAAGGCCACAAGGTAGCTTAAAGGGCTAGTGCATGTGTTTTGCAGGTGAGAAGCCAGGTTCGATCCCACATAATCCCCTAGCACTGCCATGAGCAACCCCTGAACACCACGGAGAATGGCCCGACAGACATAAATTACTCCTAGCGGTGCTCTGGGATCATGTTAGCCATGTGCAAGGCAATTGCCCTACCCCCTATCACTCCAGCCCCAAATAAATATATTTCTGAGGGTTCAAGGTTCTCTTACCCAGGGAACAGACCTAGGTAAACATAAAATTGAGTGAACTGTTACATCTGCGATGTGGAGGAAGTCAGGTGAATGAGAATCCAGAGAATAGACACCTCTTTTGGAGCACTGAACAGGCAAATAAGCCAAAATTTTTAATTCTGAGAAAGCTGTTTGACATAAATATATACATCCTGTTTGTTATATTATTCTTTGTATGTTTCTGGGTTTAAAATATATTTCTTTAAGAAAGTAGAGGCACATCACACTGCATATTTATTATATATTGCAAATTACTTTTTTTAATTGAATCACCATGAATTACAACATTACAAAGATATTCATGATTAAGTGTCAGGCATATAATGTTCTAACACCAATCCCTTCACCAGTGTCCAGTTCCCTTCACCAATGTCCCCAATTTCCCTATTGCACACCGCCGACCCGGGTTCAGTTCCTCCATCCCTCTCAGAGAGCCCAGCAAGCTACCAAGAGTATTCCACCCACACGGCAGAGCCCGGCGAGCTCCCCGTGGAGTATTCGAAATGCCAAAAATAGTGACAAGTCTCACAATGGAGATGTTACTGGTGCCCGCTCAGGCAAATAGATGAACAACAGGAGGACGGTGCTATAGTGCTATACATAATCAAACATATATGTATGTATAGATATATATACCTTAAGGGAGACTGGAGAGATAGTGTACCAGGTAAGGCCATTGCCTTGACACAAGCCCACTCAGGTTTGTTCCCCTTCACTCCCATATGGTCTCCAGTCCCTACCAGGAGTGGTCCTTGAGCACAGATTCAGGAGTAAGCCGTAAGTACTTCTGGGTGTGTCTCAAAAACCAAAAGTTTAAAAACAAAAATGTATCTTAATGTTTAAGGGTTTGAGCAGGCATTCTAAAAATAATCTGGAAGGATAAACCCTGGTTATCTGGACAAGTGGGACAGAAACTTGGCATTGTGATTCAGAGACAGTAAGACTGTTCTGGGCTTGCAAGGGGGCCAGGGAGATAGCTTAAAGGGCCAGTGCACCCCTGAGCACTGCCAGGCTGTCTCAAGAGCACAAACAACATCTAATGAAGATTGGATGGAGGAAAAGGAGCAGGAACAGAAGTTCATAGGATGCGGTTCTGAGGTTCTGTTTTTGAACTGTCCTAGAAGGGAGGAAAATAAGTACAAGTAAAACTATTCTAGAAAAAAAAAAAGCGATCGCACAGCAGGTGAGGCATTTGCCTTGCACGTAGCCGACATGACCCACCCGGTTTGATTCCTCCTCTCTCTGAGAGCCCAGCAAGCTACCGAGAGTATCTCGTCCGCACTGCAAAGCCTGGCAAGCTCCCTGTGACGTATTCAATATGCCAAAAACAGTAACAACAAGTCTCACAATTTATCATGAGACGTTACTGGTGCCCGCTTGAGCAAATCAGTGAACAATGGGAGGACAGTGCTACCGTGCTACAGTGAATTATGGGGGAGAGAGATGAGATTAAGATATTTTATGGAGAATTTTTATTTTTTTTATTTTTTATGGAGAAGTTCATTTAGGGCCAGCAAGATTAATCCAAAAGCCTTTATCATAGGCGAGAGTTTTGACCTGAGCATGTCCCATGTTGGTCTCGTAGCAGAGAGACCATCCAGGTTCTCAAAGGCCTGCAGGGTTTGGGGGTGGAGCTCTGCAGAAGAGCACTTCCTGCACGCGTGTGAGGCCCTGGGCTTGATACCCAGCACCACACACACACACACACACACACACACACACACACGGAATAAAGAATGGGTGCAAGGGAAAAGAACAAGTAATTATGTGTCAGGAAAGGTAAACTGCCTTCCAGATTCATGGAGGGAAAAGCAAATTCAAAAATCAAAGTGTTGGCAGATAGGGAAAAGCATGTCCAATACCTACAGTATTTACCAAAACACTGCAAAACAAATGGAAATGACCAGACTTACTACAATGCAACTGGCTTTTCAGCTACATAAGGCATTTCAGCTTTGTTTGCTTGCTTGTTTCTGCATTTTTAAAGCCACAGAAATCAGATGTATTGCCCTAACCGGGCAGGCCACCTGTGGCCCCACCGGGTCTCTCCAAGGAGGCCCCTAAGACTCTCTGATAATTCCCCCACTTTATCTTTTCTTGTCTGGCCTTCAAACAGGTCTGATCATCAAAGAAACTAATTCAGGGCCAAAGTGATAGTACAGTGGGTAGGGTGTTTGCCTTGCACACAGCTGACCTGGGTTCGATTCCTGGCATCCCATAATTTCCCCCAAGCACCGCCAGGAGTGACCCCTGAGCACTGCTGGGTGTGACCCAAAAAGCAAAAAAAAAAAAAGAAAAGAAAAAGAAAGAAACAAATTCAGATACTACAGAAGCATCATCTCCACTGACACATTCTTGACATTATAGTTAGAGGTATCATTTGATTTATGGCAGCATCCTGTCTGGACCTGACCTTGAACTACCTCTGACTTTTTTTTTTTTTGCCTCGGCTCATTTCCAACTCCGTGTCCAGTTTCTAGGGAGAGAGAAGCAAGCAGAAATGTGGTGACCTGGCTAGACGTCCCCCTGCGGAATTATTCCTATCACCTGCACCATCTCGAGGAGTGGTTCCTTCACGGGGCAAGCCGGGCCTTTCTGGGAGTGAAAGAGGAGCTTTCTTTATCGCTCCAATTACCATGACAAGAAGGAAAATTATAGAGTTGTAATATGGCCACTGGGGGAGTAATCTGGCCATATAGAGGTGAGAGGAGGAGGATCTGAAAACTGCTTAAGAAGAAATTTAAAACTGATCAGTATTTTTACAACTCTTGGATTTGGGTAACAATACCAACTCTGGGTTCTTTTGTATGCTCTTATGTACCTATACAATGAGACGCCTGAATCTCATCTCTGGTTTGGGCTCCTGAAATTAATACATTTCAGAATGCCGCCCCTCATGATCTCATTTAAGCTTCGCATTCAGCCGAGGGAGATGTTTATCCAGCCAAGGACTTATGTGAAAAGAATCACTGGGCTTCTCTTTATTCATATTTAGGCTTGAGGAGGGGGGGAAAAAATCCACTTCATTACAGAATAATTTTACTCTGCAAGGACAATATTCGTGTTTGTTTTAGTCTAGGTTTCATAGAGATTCGTCAAAACTAAATTTTCGAGCAAATAAAAAAGGTAAATGCATCTTGTTTCTTTTATCAGGAAATCAAATAGATGTTTCAAATCCACCCGCAAGCTTGGGAGACTTTTTCTGAGACTTTCAGCTGCTGTTTTAATCCTTCTCGTCTGTCTCAGGAAAGAAAGCGAATCCCCTTGTGGGGCGCTTTCATTCTGTCCCCACATGACACTAGGCTGCAGCACCTGCAGTGGGCATTGGTGCCACCTCACAGCAGCCTCCTGCCCTACCCAGAGACCCCCCTCTCCCCCCAGCACATGCTGAAGACCCTGTGCTGTACTTACCCTCAGTTCTTGTCACTTCTGCCTCTTGTTCTTGGGGGGGGGGGTTACTTTTGTTTGGTTTGGTTTGGTTTGGGGACGTGAGTTCACATGTGGGTGTGCATTCCGTGGCCGAGAACCACCTCCCTGGTCTCCCCAGTAGAGGAACAAAGAAACGGGGACCACAGACTGAGGGTCAGAGTGACCCGCTTAATGCAGAGCTGTTAGCATACTTGTAGCACATCTGAGGGGGGTTAAGGTATAGGACTGCATGTAGGTGTGATTGATCATTTACAGAGGTAAAGCCTTTCAACAGAGACAACTCTCTGGGGATGAGCTCAAGGAGATGCTCTGTCTCCCAGGGACATCTATATTGCTTTTCTTTTACCCTTGCTAGTAGTAAATATTAAACAATCAAGTTTAGCACTGTACTGCAGCACTGTCTTCCCGTTGTTCATCGATTTGCTCGAGCGGGCACCAGTAACATCTCCACTGTGAGACTTGTTGTTATTGTTTTTGGTGTACTGAATACGCCATGGGGAGCTTGCCAGGCTCTGCCGTGCAGGTGGGATGCTCCCAGTAGCTTGCCAGGCTCTCCGAGAGGGACGGAGGAATCCAACCCGGGTTGGCTGTATGCAAGGCAAAAGCCCTACCTGCTGTGCTATCGTTCTAGCCCAAACAATCCAGTTTACTTCTTATTAATTCTTGCAGTGATTTGGATAGACACAATAAGAGATATAGATCCCAAAAGTTAGTTTTCTAGCCTCCAAGGGCAAGCAAGGCTTTTTACTGTAAATCCTCAAGCCAGTTCAGCTTGTCCTCCTTCATGGGGGTCCTGTCTCTTAAGTCATAATGGCTTGCATCAAGACTGTGCTTTTGTGCTTTCTAGACTGTGCCACTTTGATGCTGGGATAGCTTTACCATTCACCGTGGGTCCATCCCAGGTCCACAGGGGGGACCTCCCTTTTGGGGGAGGAATTACAGCAACCGACACTTGAGTCAAGTAATTACAACAGATGCCCAGGAGTAGATATATCTCAGAGTCAATCAATGCCTAAATATTAGGAGCACAGCATTAACGGTCTTTCTGTGTCTAAGCAAAGAACATTGCTCTATGGTAAAATATAAAAAGGCTATCGAAGGGGCTGGAGTGATAGCACAGCGGGTAGGGTGTTTGTCTTGCACGCGGCCGACCCGGGTTCGATTCCCAGCATCCCAAAAGGTCCCCTGAGCACCGCCAGGGGTAATTCCTGAGTGCAGAGCCAGGAGTAACCCCTGTGCGTCGCCAGGTGTGACCCAAAACGCAAAAAAAAAAAAGCTATAGGAATACTAAAAAAGCAAGTACTTTACTACAAATACAAAGTCCAGAGTTTTTGACTTACAAATAACCAACCCTGACGTGGGGAATTGTAACAATGAGGGGTAAAGCACAAAGGAAAGATTAAAGATAAACTCAGGGGATAAGGGGTGCTCCTAAGAGCACTGCAAGCTTCTGGGGGCGGGGGGCAAAACGGGCGATTCACTGATAAAACCCAAAAGCACGTGTGGTTAATATACAACTGGGGGGAGGGATGGTTTATTTTGGGTCACACCTGGCAATGCTCAGAGCTTAGTCCTAGCTTTGCACTTAGTCATCGCTCAACTGACCATGTGGGATGCCAGGGATCAGGCCCGGGGTGGCTGTGAGCAAGGCAAACACCCTACCTGCTGTACTATCTCTCTGGCCCCTGTCTCTCCGTTTTAATCTCCAGTTTTGGTTTGTTTGTTTGTTTGTTTTTCTCCATGGCAGGTAATGGGGAGAGTGCCCACAATTTCCATTAATAAGACGGAAGGCTGCCACATATACCTCAGCGAGGAGGCACTGGACTGTGAGATTGTGAGTGCCAAGTCATCAGAAATGAACATTCTGATTCCTCAGGACGGGGACTACGTAAGTACCTTCCAAAGATCAGAGAGAAGAGGCTTGTGCCTTTGTCATTGACGGTCTTAGGGATTGATGCATCGACTCCCAATCTGCACGCACTGATGACGATACACTGCCCAGTCAAGAGAAAATTCAGAGAGGGACTTTGTACACATCTTCTCCCCTCTTAGTTTCTCTCCTAGAAGTTCAAGCCTGCATTTGTGATTTCCAGGCGGTTGACTGATAATTACCTGCTGGGCTAGCTTATATCAAATTACCCTGCACCTGCATTCACATTATTTTGTCTACTTTTTTTTCTTCATTTTGGAGCCATGTATGCGTGAGCATACATCTGTCAGTGGCAGGGCGAAGGGCCATCAGTCTATACATACCCCAGAGTGTGCCGTTTGCTCACTGACCAAAGACGAGCCAGATATCAGGGAAGAAAGCCTTCCCAGCTCCTTTAGACCAGGGACTGCAAGCCTCCTGCTGCCCTCCGAACCTGCTGGAAATGCAGCCTCAGGCTGGCTGCAGGGAGAATGTTTGCATTCAGAGCATGCGCATTGATTGACTAAGCCCCGGTGTTGCAGTGCGGGTTTGGTGGAGACTAGTGGAATAAGTGAGACTTGTCTAGGTTTGAATTCTGGCTGAGATACTTCCACGTGAGGCCGCTGGGGGCTGGTCACTTCACCTCCCAGGTCTCTGTGTCCTGGAGGAGGGTCTTTCCAGAGGGTCTGCTCCAACGGCTGTTACAGGTACTCCCATACCTCAGTGCTTGGGGGTGGAAATGTATCTGGTCCCAAGTAAATTCTAACTGGACGCTGACGACCTTCAGGACACAGGTTTGGACTTCATCGAGGGTCTTTGTCCATCATGCAGTGACATAAATCCACCTTCTGTCTTTGCAAAAGGAAGGCTTAGTTTCAATAACTTGGTTCTTTCTTGCCTTTTTGCCAGAGAGAATTTCCCGTTCCAGAACAGTTCAAGACAGCGTGGGACGGATCCAAACTGGTCACTGAACCTGCAGAAATTATGGCCTAGCCTACAGAGAGACTGGACCCCTTGACACAATTCCCACCTCCCCCTTCTACCTCCCCATCAAAATTCTTTTAAAAAGCAGCATTAACAACCTAGAAGTCGCAGTAACACCTACAGCTTTCTTGTTGACCGCCAACAACTCTGTTGATACCATCCTTTCTGGCAGGCTTTCATGGGCATTTTTGGAGTATTTCACATTGCTTCACGATTGGCTTTTGTGTGTGTGATTTGAGTTTCACGTGATGACTTGTGAGCATTGCATTAATGGGAAGAGGAGGAATCCTGTTCCCTTCCTATTATTATCATGGTAGCACTAGGTAAAAATATTGCATGGTTCACTTTGACACTTAGGTGTGTTGCTAGTTGAAAACTAAAGCCTTTAAGAATCTGCATTATACATTTTGACCTCTAACCATTTTACTATGCTGTATCTGTTAGATGCTCAGAAAAATAGGATTGCTTTCTTATTTTTCCTACAGGCTTACCTTTCTCAGCATGAGTATACTGTCAGCATGAATACATATTCCAGCCTAGTTTTAAAATTACCAAAAAGCTCATACTAATTGGACCATATTCAATTTCTTGGTCCTTGGAAGATCTGTATGCTTTATAGATACTTAAAACAGAAAGTAAACTATATTGATATACACCTTTTTCTGCCATACCACTCGAAAAACCTTTAGTAATTAAACTCTAATGATTTACACCTTTTTCTGCATATCACTCGAAAAACCATTCATTTTGTGTTTAAAGATTATTATACCAAGAGAGTGACGAAATAGGTTTTTATTTTTTTCTTTGCTCTGTAATACCTCGCAATTTTGCTCTCCAATTTTTTTCCAGTTTTGACCGTATGAAATATCCAGTGTCCTGCACATGCTGTCTTTAATGTTTCACGATGACTGCTTTTGTGTGTGAGTACGTGGGAAAGAAGGATCCCAGGACTCATACATGCAGAGTGTACACACTACACTACATCCCATGCCATGACCACTTTCTTCTTTACTCTTGCCAGATATGCTTAATAGTCTCAAAAATGAACATTAAAAAAGCCATAGATGGATTATGTCTTCAGAAACCTTCAGAATGATTGGTTGGCTTTGCTTGCTGCTCTTATTTTTTGTATTGGTAGCACATGCTTTTCAATATCAGAGTAACCATCATATTTCTTTGTATCTTCCCAGCACAGCTGAAAATTTTGCAACTTCTTAGATGATATGTAATAAATTATAGTATATCGTACAATGCTTGCAGACCTAACACTAGCATATATATTGTGCCTATTACAGCCTTTGGAATACATAATTTCCTTTTGTAAAAATAGCTTCGATATTCATGTAGTTCAAATTACTAATGCTCATGCACTGAGGTTTTGCTATAAAAGTTTTATCTATATGAATAATGTTGTGGCTTTTAGTAACTATCTTTTCGACTATAATCTTATTCTGAAATAAAGTAAAATTCTAAATTGTTTATATACTGTGATGAATTCTGGGTATTAAAATTACTTCCTTTTTTTTTTCTGTGTGAATTTGCCCCTGGCTAAGCTGACAGATTTTGGAAATATAGCTGAATCCTTCTCACTAAATTGGGGAGTTTATCCAGCGTGCCGTAAATTCACAAGACTATCGCTTCTTCAGAACAGATCAAAATATCATTTGCAGTTAGACTCTTCTCTCTTCTTCACTCATCTCTTGGGACGCGCACATGCGCAATCTTGCCCCTACTCTCACTCTCTGCCAGGAATCAAGCCCAAGGCCTTTTATTCATGCAAGGCATGTGTTCTACCACTGTGCCACCTTCCTGGCCCTGGAATAACTGTCCGTTAGAAAATTCTAGAATCCAGTTTTATAAAGCAAGGGCTCTTCACTGGGAAAAATCCTTCTCGTAGATCCTTGTTAATGTAAACATCTCAGAAAATTCATTAAGTTTGTAAGCATAACATGGTCACGGTCACAGTCACGGTCCTCCCGTTGTTCATCGATTTGCTTGAGCGGGCCCAGTAACATCTCCATCATGAGACTACTTGTTACCGTGTTTGGCATATCAAATACATCACGGGTAGCTTGCCAGGCTCTGCCATGCGGGCGAGATACTCTCGGTAGCTTGCC
>JAOXYA010000022.1:18228295-18244142 GCA_028565675.1 Sorex palustris
GGAATCGAACTCGGGTCGGCCATGTTGGCTGCGTGCAAGGCAAACGCCCTACCGCTGTGCTATCGCAGCCGGCCATAGATATGCATGAAATCTGCCTATGTCCAAGTACCCTACTGCTAACTTGGAGATAACAATATATGCTTCCATGACTAGTCTGGAGGATCGAGTGAACAGTGTGTGTGAGTGTATGTGAGTGTGCGTGCGTGTGTGTGTGTGTGTGTGTGTGTGTGTGTTAAATAACAGACATTAGTCAAAATAAAAAGTAGGCAGGCAGATATCTCAGTAGTTACGGTGTACAATGCATTTGCAGGGATTCAATTTCCATCCTCACATTAGCATAACCCAGAAGTAGAGTTACTGGATCATGTAGGAGAAAAAACAGCAACTAAACTGAGAAGAAAGAAGAGAGTGACAGACAGAAAAACAGAGACAGAGAGACAGAGACAGAGAGACAGAGAGAAATATGGGGGGGAATACTATCAAAATGCCCAACAAAAGAGAATTTAAAGAATATTAAAAACTGCAGGACATCAATGAGAATCCTGTTCAAACATGTAATCTAATTTCATTCAAGGTCCTCTTTCTTACAAAGAAGAGATATTAGGGATATCTCTTGGGACAAAAACTTTGTCCCAAGAGCTACACAGGACACGGGAAGGAAACTTTTTGAGAATTAGGGGAAGGAGGCAAGAGCAATAGTATAGCAGTAGGTTGACCCTGCATGGCTGACCCAGGTTCAAACCCTATGTTGGTACGCTAAACCTCACCAGGAAAGATTCTGGAACTCAGAGCCAGGAGAAGGCACTCACTCCACACAAACACAGAGAATTCATTTCTCCCAAACTGAGGAGACACTATGCTGAATAATGAAATCAGAACTACCACAAAATTAACTTGAAATGCATCAAAGATTGGGCCGGAGTGATAGCACAGTGGGTAGGGTGTTTGCCTTGCACGCGGCTGACCCAGGTTCGATCCCCGGCATCCCATATGGTCCCCCAAGCACCACCAGGAGTAATTCCTGAGTGCAGAGCCAGGAGTGACCCCTGAGCATTGCTGGGTGTGACCCAAAAAGTAAAATAAATAAATAAATAAGAGCCCTTGGGAAAACTAATTGTTGTGGGGGGGTTGTTTGGGTTTTTTTTTTGAGGGGGGGAGGGGCCACATCCAGGAAAGCTCAGGGGTTACTCCTGGTGGGCTCAGGGGACCACATGGGATGCCAGGGACCAAACTTGGGCTGGCCGCATGCAAGGCAAACACCCTACCCACTGTACTATCTCTAGTCCCAAGATTTGCTTTCTTGAAATTAAAAAAATCCCTGATATATTCAATATGCCAAACACAGTAACAAGTGTCACAATGGAGATGTTATTGGGCCTGCTCAAACAAATCGATGAACAACGAGAGGACAGGGACAGTGACAGTGACTTTTAAGAGTTATAATAAACATACTTCACGTGGTGAATAATTACAATACTCAGGTATAGATGGCCTAAGAGAATCATGAGCTGCCAACTATTTGCTAAGAACGGACACATTTGTAATTCAAGCCAATCTCCTTGTAATATGTATTTTCATGTAATACGAAATTTCATTTCTACCTGCAGAGCTAGATGTGGTTGTGGCTCCAAAATTGAACCCCGAGGCTGCAGTATTATTACTGCTGGCTCCTGAACCAAAGACAAACGCAGTGGCAGGAGTACTTGTGCTGGAGGTGGTTGCTGGTTTGCTCTCTTGAGGAAACAGCAAAGACTGAGATGTGCTGGATTCAGCACTGTTACCAAAGGCAGAGCTGCTCACAGTACTGCTGGCCTGTCCAAACAGAAAGGCAGTCACAGGCGCAGTGGAGGAAGTGGTGGAGCCACCAAATATACTACCACCAGTTGAAGTAGCTGTTGTACTTGTATTAGAAGAGTTGCTGTTCAAAAAATTAAAAACCGTCTTTGCTGCACCTTGATCTGTAAGACAAAAATTCACCAACACAAATCTTTATACGCAACTTAATTTTCAAAAGTAGTTTTTCACTACCCAATAATCTATTACTAGAAAACAGTGTTTTTGTATGAATTTTAAGTTTTTCATCAAATGACAATTACATAATAAATTTTATATGATAAATGCAACTATCTTTTATGGCTTATGCATTTTCTGCCTGAGCATTAAGATTAATATCATTTAAATCCAAATAGAAGTGGATACTGTGTCTGAACAGCAAATTTAGATAGTGGGAGATTACTGCTCTTTCATGATTTTGTACTCTGCCACCAAGATCATCATACTTCAATTTACCTAAATGATAGTAAACTTCTTTCTGTAGCACTAATAGTCCTTCTCTCACCTTTATGATACATTGAATCTGTGTGCTTTCACTTCCTCAACTGTTAATGTTACTACAGGATTTTAATTTTGCACCTTTAAAGCTACATGAAGAAGACAAAACTGACTGTATACATGTCCTTCTACCCATAAGACCTTGTGCATTCTCACTTTTATAAGAATTTTTAAAAATTCACGAATCGAGCTTGTCAAACTCCACAAAAATTCCTCGAAGAATTGAAATTATGTTGGGGAGTGAGGAGTACTCTGAATCAAGAATGCTTTTCATATGTAAAGGTTACAAATTATCAAGCATATTCTATATTGTTACTACAAAATACAAATTAAAAGTATTTTGTCAAAATACAAATGACACACGATATTCCAATTATTCACTGATCTGGAGGAAAGCTACTGATTTTTATAGGGTGAGACTGAATAAAGAAAACTTTCTTTTGTTATTCCAGTATTTCTTCTATAGCTTTCACATCTTCTATAATGAAAACTTCCATGTTTCATTGCTATTCTAATGGAACTTAGGTATCTAGTATGGACAATTTATTCTGAACTATGTCCTAGGCAATTCCAGTTCTCTAACAGGATTATCAGCAATTTTCCCCGATACTTTGTTCAGAGAATAATTTTTTTTTAAATGCTGTATCACTTTTTTCTTCAGGAGTTTGACTCTTGTAATTCTGTCTCACAGAAATTGATTCTATTTGTCTGCTTTCTTTACATGCCCACTAATGTTGGGTTATCTGTGATTGTAAATGAAAGTCAAAACAAAAATTAGAAAATACAACGTAAGCTAGAAAATGCTTTAAAAAATAGAAACATTATGCATCAATTGGTTAGAAAATCCCCAATGAAGAAATACATGAACAAATGTATTAATGTGGGGTTTTTTGCTAGGAAAGATCTGATCTACAAATAACTTCATCAGAATTATGGCAATCTGGAGAATTTAAAAGTGAAGTTCCATGCTTCTTTTCAGAGGTTTCCATTAACTGCAACTCTATGCTGAGAGTAATGCATTCCTTGACTTGCTACATTTGTTTAGATTATCAAGGACATTTTGTTAAAAAATAAATATAATAAAAGTATTTCATTCTTACCAGCTGTAGTACTGGTTTGAACTCCAAAAGCAAAAGTGGGCTTCGTTGGCTGTGGCTGTTCCGTTTCCTTTTCACATGGTTTTGCTATACTGAAACTGAAGGTTGACTTTGAAGAACTCTCATCTTTGGTTTGCTCTGAACTCCCAAAGGAAAACACTGACTGACACTTTGGCTCTTCATTATCAGTGCTTTTCCCAAACACTAAAGAAGTAGAAGTGACAGGCTCTTGCTGTTTCTCTTCTGTCCTTCCCAAAACAAACAATGAGGCAGATGGCAGAGGGGCAGGTTCCGTGTTGCCAAAAGTGAACGCTGCTTTGGCTGCAGGCATTTCCTCTTTTTTGCCTTCTGAGGTCTTAGATGTGAAAGGAGCCGCTGAGACACTCTTGGTTTCCAGGGTTCCAAAGCTGAAGTTGCTCTTACTATCAGAGGTCACTGTGGTGTTGGCAGTAACTGCACCAAAGTTGAAGCCTGCAGGTGATGGTTTAGGCGGTTCCTCTTTCTTTTCTTGCTGCCCAAGATTCGATACCCCAAACTGAAATGGCGTTACAGAAGCTGGATTGCTTAAAGGAGCAGGAAGTCCAAACTTAAAATTATCATTAGTCTTAGTATCTTTAGCTTCTTCAGGTTTAGAATCAGATGCAATTCCAAATTTAAAATCTCCCACTGGTTTAGGGAATTTAAAGCTTTCGTTCATGGGGTTTACAGGCCCAGAATCTGCTGACACGCCTATTTTGAAGCCTCCCTGATCTCCAAATTTGAAGTTTCCAGTGTTTGATACAGTCTGAGTGGGCCCAGAAGAGGTTGATGGGATACCAAATTTGAAGGCTGAGGCAGCTGAATTCGAAGACGAGGAAGATGTACCAAAGCCTTTGAAAATAAAACAATGTTACTGTCCACCCAAAATTAAAAAACAGGTCACACAAATGATTTAGATCAATTTAAAGACTATTAGCAATGATAGTAAATCTGAGTCAACTTGGGAATACTGTAACGAGGCAGCAGAGATAACACAGAGGTGAAGACACCTCTATGCTGCACGTAGCTAACCCCGGTTTGAGCCCCATCACTACATACTGAACTACGAGGACTGTCAAGACTCATCCCTGAGCACAGAGCCGGGCATAAACTCTTAAGTACCCCCCAGACGTGGTCCCCAAACATAACAAACTTTTTTTTTAAACAGGACTTCCCAAGCAGTGCTTAGGTGCTGCACTCAGTCTACTTGGCCCTCATAAAGGACTAAAGGTTTTGTACCACCCAGGCAACATTTAGCAGTGCCAGGGATCCATGAAGGCATGTCACATATGCACCACCATCTGACAGTGTCTTCTCATGTGTGTGGGTGGGTGACCCCACACTCAGTGGTGTTCAGGTAGTGCTGACAGCGCTAGGGTGAACATATGCTGTCCCAGGGATCCAATAGGGAGAGCCACACGGAAGGCAGGAGACATTACTCTCTGGCCCTAGCCAAAGTTTTATTTTTAAATTAACATGAAGGAAACCAAAAATATTTCATGAGCAAGAACAGTATTTTAAGATACATAGAATACTGACGTGATACGAATCTTGCTACTATATGTTTTCCTGTAGTTGAATAAAGTAAGATGAAAACACTTGACTCAAAAAACAAGAATTATTTAAAGAGTGCAAAGTATTATTGCTTATCCAGACGTAAACAAAAATGACAGTCAAGTTTTCTAAATCTTCATCCTTATATTTTCTCCTTTAGTGGTTACCAAGTCCTTTTACTTTTGGCGGTTTTGGGTGACAAAACCCTGTGATGCTAAGGGACTATTCCATATTCAACCCACATACCTTCTTTCCCTAAGGGAAAAAAATTAGGGACTAAAGGGAGTGAAGAGGGCATGAATTGAATCAAACCTGGTGGTACTCAGGGTTCTGTGCTCAGGGGACCATATGGAGTGCTGGGAAATGAACTCAGGATGGGTGCATGCAAGGTAAACATCTTAAGTAAACACTATACCAACTCTCTGGCTCCCAAATTTTTTGGGGTGCCATGCCCAATGATGCTCAGGGGTTACCGTTGGGTTTGCACTCAGGAATTACTCCTGGCAGTACACAGGAATCATATGGGATACTGGGGACCAAACCCAGGTCAGCCACATGCAAGGCAAGCACCCTACCTGCTGTATTCTCTCTCCAGCACCCAAAGTAAATTTTAACTGAAATGTTGAATTAACAAATGACTATATTGTGGTGTCTAAAATATTTAAGTGACAGACAAAAAGCTAAAATAAAGAAGTCTAAATAATAACTAGTTATCACTGCCTCAAAAAGATTTACAAGAATGATGATTACTACACAACAGGCTAGAAATGATGAGAATCAGGTCATAGGGGGGTTGCTAGACAGTGAGCTAAAGTGAACGGAAAAGCAGTGATCACTGAAGACACCCAAATGGTTATTTCCAAACCAGCTGTAACGCCATTAATCATGCAATTTACTAGATTGCAATTAGTATTTTTATTCTGGAATTATGAAAAACAGGAATTGCTTGGGTACTTCACGATATCAAAGATGATTGGCTTTCAGTTTCCTGTCCAAAAAAATTGAATTTCACTAGTCCAAAATATAGTTACCACTCAAGTTTCATGTTCCTGTCTTTTGTTTGGGGGCCAACAGCCAGGAGTGTTCAGGGGCTCCTTCTGGGAGGTTTAGAGACCATACAGAATGCCAGGGGTCAAGACAAGGACCAACACCATGCAGGGCAAGCACCTTAACCCTGAGTATCTCTTCGGCCCTAATACTCCTATTATAATGTCCTTACATATAGTACACTATGGAGCATATTAGTCTACTCTATTAAATATTAAAATCACTCTTTATTATTCATTCAAATCTAAAAATCACATTCCCCTTTCAGGTTTTGTCCGAATTTTGACTGAAATAAAATATTTTATACATGGGCTGGAGCGACAGCACAGAGGGTAGGGCATTTGCCTTGCACGCAGCTGACCAGGGTTCGATTCCTCCACCCCGCGGCAAGCTACCGAGAGGATCCCACCTGCACAGCAGTGCCTGGCAAGCTACCTGTGACATATTTGATATGCCAAGAACAGTAACAAGTGTCACAATGAAGATGTTACTGGTGCCCGCCTGGGAGGACAGTGCTATTTTATATGCGGATGTGTACACTTTACATTCCAGGGAGCCTGACACAGAGTTCTGTATAGTATCTTATTTACACTGATTTTTGATAGAAAATAATTTAAAAACCAAAGCTGGAGCCAGTAAACTAGAAAGCACGCTTTGCATACCTGTGCCCTGCGTTTGATCACCAGCACGGCATGATCCCCAAACACTGCCAGGTATGACCCCCAAATCAAATAAAAAATTACACCTTGTTAAAAATGGCAATTCTGGGCTCAGAAAGACAGCATGATGAGCTGCTTGCAGGAGGCCTGTTCAACTCCTGGTTCCACATGATAGCGTAAATCGCCCCCAAGCACCATCCAATGTGGCCCAGAAACTAAAACTACAGTTAAAATGGCAATGCTCGAGGAGGAACTTTACCAACACCTTACCTTTGAACTCTGCCTTTGTGCCTGGCTTTGCGCTTTCACATGCTACACATTTGGTACAATCTGCTTTATTCTGCACTAAGCATACATCACAGTCCCAGCTTCCCTCAGGTTTCTTCAACTTGTCCAATCCTAGACAGACTCCAGAAGACTGGGAAACAGGGATAGTGCTGCTACTTGAAGCAGGTACAGAACTTCCTGAAAAATAGTGACAAAATAAGATTAAGTCTGCAAGTTTTGTTTTAACTAGTGTATCCAAATAAGACAGACAATGATAGAACATAAACATCACATTGTTACAACCAGCACATAAGCCTCTTAATTTCTTCTCTCTCTTCATGTTTTATGTGCCACACGTTGTGGTTCTCCGGGTCTATTTCTGGCTCTGCATCCAGGGATCACTCCTAGCTGGCTTGGGGAACTACACACAGCGCCAGGGACTGAATCCAGAGTGCACATTCAAGGCAAGCACCCTGCCCGCTGTACTATGCAGCCCGTGAGTGATTTGTGGGCCACACACAGTGGCCCACAGCACTACCAGAGGAACCATTTGGTGCCCTGGCTCGAACCTAGTCATGTGCTCTGGTTACTGAATCATCTCCCCAAATCTCAAGCAATCAGTTCTGTGTAGAAGTTTTTTTTTTTATTTTGTTGGGGGTTTTATTTGTTTGGGGGCCACACTGGTTGTAGTCAGGGATTTTCAGGAATTACTACTCCTGGAGGTGGTGCTCCCAAACCATATCCTGGGACTGAACCCAAGTTAGCCATGTGCAAGGCCAGGGCCTTAACCGCCGAACTACTGCTCAAGTCATCTGTGCAGAGGTCTTCTACTCTGCAATTCAACTCAATACAACCTACTACACTCATATCATTTGTTAAGAGCTAGTCATGAAACAAATTATTTAAGTAGGAAGTACCACAATTTACTGAGTTCTGGGGCCATAAAGACGATTAGATTATTGAACTTTTTGCTTGAAATGGAGTAATAAACATAGGAACTGGTAACAAGAGTATAAGAAGGGAGCAGGATTCACAAAGGTGGTATTTATTTGGTTTTGTTTTGGTACCATACCCTGCAGTTGTCAGGGCTTATTCCTGGCTCTGAGTTTAGGGATCACTTCTGTCTCTGCTCAGGAGACCATTTGGGATGCTAGGGATCAAACCCGGGTAGGCCACAAGTAAAGCAAAAGCCCTACCCACTGTTACTATTGCTCTGGCCCCTGGAAGGTAATATTTAAATCCTTGTAAGTTTGTGGGGAGAGGAGGTAGCAGAGGAAGGATGGCTAAGAAATGGTGCTGTGAGGAGAGCCGTTTTATAAGCTCCCTTCTTAGAATATTCTCCAACTGCCGTCACTTTTCCCAGTTACCTGATCTGTTATGCTATGTTTGCTTCCATCTTGCTGATGAAACTGCTCCTAGAAATTCCATCTTTGTCCACCGCCCTTCTAACAAGTTTTCAACAACTCTAATAGCCTTACTCACCAACAGCATGCTAGTTTTAAGCTCTAAAAACTAGTCTTTAGCACTTCTGAGCTTTAGTTCTTTTTCCAAAGTCAATAAATCTAGTATTTGCTTGGTGTGTCTGCACGGGGGTGGCTCCCTCCCTTAAATAATTCTCAAATCCATTTTATTATTTTTCTGATCCTTCTACTGCTATTCTAAGTCTCTCACAAGCCTTGCTGGACTAGTGATGGCCTTCTCATAAGTCTTCTGATCTTCCCTGGTACTCATCCTTCCTACAAGCAAATGATGCACTGTTCTGTTTGTTTTGTCTCTCTGGTTACTCCTTTACAAGATCAACTGTTCTGAAGCTTATTCCTGCTACTTCTTAAATTAGCAGAGTTTAGTTTTAGGCCTCTTCTCTATTCACTCCACTCACTTTACATCACTTCTATCCCCATGGACTGGTCAACAAAGGAAGATAATCGTCAGCACACTTCCAAGGGCCTCACAAATACCTAGCAATTTCAGCACTTTGAAATCACCATGTTTTTAACCTGTATGCTCACTATTCTACCTTATTCTTATGTCATTAGTAAAAATACAAAGGTAACTATTTTTACCTACATAGAACTTCCTAATCTATCCTCTCTCTAGTCTCCCAATTTTGTCACCTTCACAGCTATGTTTGAAGAAGCCAAAGGGATGTAGCAAACACAACTCTCATTTTGACTTTCTCATTCCTCTGCAATAAAAATGCTGACTCATTTTTTTATTTAAAGGACGAAGTCAAAGTTCTAACTATATATTAGCTTCTTCTGTGTAACAACTTCCTTTCTGACTAGTTTTATTCTATCATCAACTTGAAATTAGTTTAGATTTACTTCCTGCATCAAGATGGTAGCTGATTTATTTGCTTAAGAGGAGGAGAGATGCCTGATGAAACAGACTGGTATCCTAAAAGAAAGATCTCAACTCTCCCACTCTTTCTCCCTTCCTTTTTGGGGGTCACACCCAGCAGTGCCCGGGGCTTACTCCTG
The DNA here is from genome assembly GCA_028565675.1 of Sorex palustris. NCBI lineage: Eukaryota > Metazoa > Chordata > Mammalia > Eulipotyphla > Soricidae > Sorex > Sorex palustris. The sequence continues at coordinate 18,237,749 of JAOXYA010000022.1, forward strand.
CCTTGGCATTCAGTGCTCATTCCTGGCAGGGCTCTGGGGGTCTTAAGGCCTCAGGCAAAGAAAATGCTTCTGCTTTGTACTATTTCTCTGGCCCCCTAAACTCTATACTCTAAGGAGACTGGAGGAGGAATTAGGAATATGGCTAATGCTTGTGTTCAGACAGGCGATCCAGGAGATATTAACTCATTATTCATTGCCGACATCAAACTATGCATTCCTGAATGCCATAAAAATAGCAAGTAAAATCCCCCAAGACAGTCATATTATCTTTAACATGGTATCCATGTTACTCTATCTATACCAAAATATATCATAAGAACAAAGAATCATCTATAGCTAATTTAAAGAACACAAATCTTAAGCAATTTCCAATTTTAAAACAAGAAATACTCTTTCTGCTTGCTTGCCCGGGTTTGAGTATTTTTCACTAACAATTTACCAAATCAATCCAGTATCCCTGGAACATAGCACAGAGGTAATAGGCAAATCCAACATTTGGAAGACAGTCCAAAATAGCTGAAAGGGCCGGAGCACATGCCTTGCATGCGGGAGCCCCAGGCTGAACCTGTGCCACTGCTTGTTCTCCCAAACATTAGCAGATGTGACCTCAAACAAAAACTAAAGCAAACATTTGGGGACAGCGAGTTAGGCGATTGCCTTGCGTGTAACTGCGTTTGATTCCCAGCAACAAATAGGGTCCCCTGAGCACTGCCAGAATGACTCTTTAACACAAAGCCAGGAATAATCCTGAGCACTGTTAGGTATGATCCAAAACCAAATAGGGGGTAGGGGGTGGGATCCAGAAAAGGTCAGGGAGATAAACACATTTGGGGACTAGTCTCAGCTAAGAGCACATGTCCAACCATAATACTGGCAATGTCGTGCACTCAACATATGCACGCCCGTCCCCACTACTCTGCCACGTGTGGCCCTTTCAATATTCTGTATGAAGGTTTGAGGGTCAGAGAAATAGCTCAGGGGTTAAGGAGCGGCATGCAACCGACCCAAGTTTGATTCTCGAACCACATTTGGTTCCCCAGTACTTCCACGAGCCATAGGTAGTCCTCTAAGCACCATTACATGTGGCCCACACCTTCCCCCAATAAATAAGTGTGGGGCAGAGAATACTGGAGACTGTTGTAAGACCTCCCTCAATAGTGAGCAGGATCCTAAGTAAACACAGATGGCATATATACACAATGAAATGCTGGCCAGAAGAAAGAATAAAGTCATGCAATCTGCTGAGACCAAATGGACCTGAACCTGAGTGAAGTTCGGAGAGAGGCTGGTACAAGATGATCTCCCTCGTATGAGATGCCCACTAAGGAAATAACAAGAGAAACTAAAAACTGGTCTACAGTAGGAAGCTACTGCAGCAGGGAGGGATAAGGGAGAAGAAATGCTCATCCACAAACATTTAAAATATTCAAAACAGCTTCAGAAAGAAATGAAATATTGTACTAAAGTAATGAGCAGAGGTCACCGCAAACAGCTACCAACATACCTGGTTTCTCAGACATACAGGACACACATTTACTGTCTTCTGCCTTGTTATCAACACAGCATACTGGACACTCCCAAGATCCCACAGGCCTTTTGAATTTATCACCAAATCCTAAGGTACCAGTGGTCACAGTACAGCTGGAAGATGAAGTAGCCAGAGTCACAGCACTTTCGGAAACTGCTGGCAATGTAAGGACTCGCTTAACACCAGTTCCAGGTTTTGGTGTTTCACAGGCCACACACTTTATCGCTTCTGGTTTATTTTGCACTAAGCAAGTATCACAATCCCAAGTTCCTGCTGCTGGTTTAAATTTGTCTCCAAAGCCTGTCCCTGATGCAGAAAGAACTGGTTTGCCGTTTTTACTTGGTGCCCCAATTCCAGACTGTTTAGCAGTGTCTCTTGATGGTAATTTTGTTGCTTGACAAGTGGAGCACTTGCTGTCTGTGACTTTGTTCTGGACTAGACAAACGTGACACTGCCACAAAGATCCATCTTTTAAACTTTCCCCAAATCCAATTCCACTAGAAGAAAAGCTACTTATTGCTGGTCTTGTATAAACTACTGGGCTTGTGGTGGTGGTAGGCTGAGCAGCGAAAGAATCTGTCTTCAGAGATGAGAAGCCTATAATGCAGGGGAGACAAAGCAAACAACAAAGAATTTCTTAGCAAAACATTTCCTGAAAGATTATGGGAAAAGACATTTACCTACTGCAGAATTACTACGATCCAATGAACTAAGAGTTATTTCACATTACTAACATAATAAGCAACATGTAGACATAATTAAAATTACACAAGGTTGTTTCCTTAATTTTCTTCAATCAACATCTAATTTGACACTTGAATGTATACCAACTTGCTGATACAAACTATGTTCTATACTTCTTCCCTTTTTACCACACTGAACTCTTTTGTCATCATCTGTCACCTTCAGGGGATTCAGGGGATTCCAATGCTATGTTAAATTACTTAAATGCCACCTTTTAATTATAAACAATCATAATCTACATTGTGGCACCCTCTACTTCCAAGAAAAGGCTAATTAGTAGGGTTATTTGTGTGGGTAAGCTTTAAAATGTACCTATTCATTGTCACTATCACTGTCCTCCCATTGTTCATCGATTTTCTCAAGCAGGCCCAGTAACGTCTCCATTGTGAGACTTGTTGTTACTGTGTTTGGCATACTGAATATGTCACGGGTAGCTTGCCAGGCTTTGCCGGGCAGGCAAAATAATCTTGGTAGCTTGCCGGACTCTCCAAGAGGGACGGAGGAATCGAACCCGCCTCAGCCAGGCTGGCGGCTTGCAAGGCAAACGCCCTACTGCTGCATTAGAAATGGCATAAATATATTCAAGGTACATTGTCGCAAATATATCATCCAATCATCCCAATAGATATGTAAGATACTTACATTATACTTGTTACACAAAAACTGAGGCTTTGGGGCTGGAAAGTTCAGTGAGTAGGGCATTTGCCTTGCACACGGCCAACCTGGATTCAATCCTAACCACCCATAATAGTTCCCTGAGTCCTGACAGGAGTACTTCGTGAGGATATCCAGGTATGGCCCAAAAGACAAAAAAAAAAAAAAAAGAAAAACAAACTGAGGTTCTGATTGGGCACAAGACATAATGACATTATTGTTTGTAATAAAGTACTGGACTGAAATCTAGCTCTATAGGACTCCAAATCTACTATTTTCCTCTATCAGTGAGGTGTTCCTCAGGAATAGAGAATTATTAAACTGTGACTTAAAGAAGCACATTTTCATAAGTTAGAAAAGAAAGAAGACAATGTTTCTGGGGCAGAATTCTCCTTGTCTCACCAGATGTCGGTGGCAGTTATGATATTACAGATAATAAGCACTGTAGAGAGAGAGAGGTTATAAGAGGAAGATGAGAGAAAATAATGATAGAAATTGCTAAGACTATGCAATGTCTCTGAGGGACAAGTCAAAACTGGCACCTGTACACTAATTAGAGAATTTCAAAAAGCTTGTAAAGAGGGTAAGAGGACACTAAGAAGGAACAAGGATCAGTATCCTATGACCGCAAGATCATACTACATCTTTGGAAGAGAGAGTCTTACACAAATGTTGAAAAGAAAATTATTTCATTACGTTCTCAATGAAAGCTGCAAAATGGATAATTATACAGCAGATCATAAAGTAGACACTATAGGACAAAAGAATTTGGTTGATTCATCAAGGTTTTTCTTTTCTAACCTCTGCTTTATCTTTTTATTGTACCTGACAAAGATAAGTAAGAGAGAGAAGGAAAATTGTAAATTTGGGATAAATCACATAGTAAGGACTGCCCAAACACTTGAAGGAACTTGAAGGAAAAATACAGAGAGACAAATATACTGTATACCCAAATACATAAACATTACAAATCAGCTAGCTAACTACTGACTAAAATAGGTTCTTCCTTTCTATTTTGATTAATAAAACCTAAGAACCTGGAGTTCAGGTTTATATTAAGTCTTTGAGTTCATTAGAGTGCTATGGTGGATTTGGAAGAAGACAAAAATCAACCTCTGTCCTTACCATCTCTGCACAGAAGGGTTTTCTTACATGTGTGGACTTGCCTTAACATATTTCCATGCTCAGTTCACTACAGCTATCAAGGGTTCAGAGGCCATTCTTAAGTTCTACTCCTAAGAGAATAGCTAGAGGACAAAGATCCATGAAAATCCTTGAAGTGGACTTCGAGTTTGAGGATTAATATATCCAAAATGTTTGAGACAGGAACATATATATTCACTTGGGAAAATCTTTAGAACTTGGGACAACTTCTTCTTTAATTAGGATTTAAAGAGAAGGAACAAAATTATTCCAATAGAGCACAAGACTCACATTAGTGGAAGCTTTTATGAAAAGGACAGGTTAAAAACAGTATTGCAACAAGAAGAACAAAAATAACTCCTGCAATACTTGCATTCTGTTTGGGTATGAAAATTCCACTTTGTGCTTCACTAGGTCTATAGCACTACACAATTCATATCAGGACACTGGCAGTTATATATCAGGTATATTCAGTCTTTCAATGGGTCTTCAAAGTGGTTGTGATTTTAAATGCTAATCATTCCTTTTTTTAAGCAGTTCTGAGTTTTTTCTCATCTAATTACAATTGTGTACACATACCAGTTCATAAATGAAGGCTAAAATCCCATGAAACCAAGGAAAATATTATGTCATCCCCTCACACATTCACAAAGTTTAGCTATTTAATATTTGTGGGATAACATTGCTTTATCCTTGGGGCTGGAGCGATATCATAGTGGGTAGGGTGTTTGCCTTGAACGCAGCAGACCCAGGTTCGATTCCCAGCATCCCATATGGTCCCCTGAGCACCGCCAGGGGTGATTCCTGAGCGCAGAGCCAGGAGTAACTCCTGTGCATGGCCGGGTGTGACCCAAAAAAATTTTTAAAAAAAAGAAGAAAAAAAAGCTGGTCTACAACAGGGAGTCTCTATTATATTCTTTTGCCATTAACAGAAATACCTACCCCCAAAACTGAATTCAATGCAGCAGTCTCCTGATTGAGTTCTAACCTCAAATGCCACTGAATTCAGGCTGGCTGGCCATGGAAGAAAGCTGACTATGAAACTGCCTGTGGCTGTTGCAGCAGAAACACAGGACAGGGGAGTATGGGGGAGCGGTCAGCCATGCTACAGGCTCCAGGTGGCCAGAGAACAGGTCGCAGCCGCAAACTTCTAAGGTATCCTGGGAAAGAGGGTGGGGTACGCTGAGCACCAGGTTTCCCGGAGATCCTGTTCTGTTTTCACCTCCACTAACTGAAAACTCACTTGAGAACTGGAAGCTTGAGTTGGAAGCAGCACCCAGCATTGTGTCTATTGCCACTGGAGATTTGGCTGGGGGCTGCCATTCCTGAGGTGAGCCACACCTATCCTGAGTCAATAGCAGAGCAGACTGGCTTTTGATGGACACTTGCTTAGTGGAGCCAACAGACTCTGCCCACCCCACCCACTGTTGACTGCTAACAAGGAGCTAAGTCTTCCAAAGCGTTTCTAGCAAACAAGAGGCCAAGTTGCCTGCAGAGACATTCAACTCCAGAGGGCAAGCGTGGGACATGGCTAAGTCCAGGTCACCTCACAGCTTACCTACCCACACACTGACCTCTGAAAACACAGGGTGTAAAGGGGAATACAAGACTATGGTGATATAAAGCACCAACTGCTACCCGGACCCTTCCAATATATGTGCTCAAGTAAGATGTGCTCAAGTGTGACTGGAGCCTAGACCCACCCATGTGTGCATGACCACAGTCCCTAGTTCAGATTTGGACTTTATTTCTGCTTGTCAAACACCAGAACTCTGCTAGATTTGGAAATTGTAGCTGCTATATTGTACTTGTGAGCACAAATTAATTTACAACAAAGGATTGACATGCAGTAAGTGGAGGAAGGAACTTTTCTTCCCTGAAAAACTAGTGGAAGGAAGGAAGAAGGAAGAAGGAGGGAGGAAGTGAGGGAGATGGGAAAAAAAGAAAGACAGAAAAACATAAAGGAAAGAAGGCAGGAAGGCAGGAGGGAAGGAAGGAAGGAAGGAAGGAAGGAAGGAAGGAAGGAAGGAAGGAAGGAAGGAAGGAAACTGTGAGATGGAAAGGAAGGAAGGAAGGGAAGAAAAAAGAAAGAAAAAGAAAGAAAGAAAGAAAGAAAGAAGCTGTGAGGTGGAAAGCAAGCAAGGAAGGAAGGAAGGAAGGGAAGAAAGAAAAAAGAGAGAAAGAAAGAGAAAGAAAGAGAGTAAGAAAGAAAGAAACTGTGAGATGGAAAGAAAGGAAAGAAAGAAGGAAGAAAGGAAGGAAGGAAGGAAGGAAGGAAGGAAGGAAAGAAAGAAAGAAAGAAAGAAAGAAAGAAAGAAAGAAAGA
>JAOXYA010000022.1:18275311-18286434 GCA_028565675.1 Sorex palustris
AAAGTCTCCAATGGAGACGTTACTGGGCCCGCTTGAGCAAATCGACGATCAACGGGAAGGGCCTTTACCTTTACCTTTATTATTATTATTATTATTATTATTATTATGGTTTTTTTTTGGCGGCGGGTGGGGATTGGGTCACACCCAGTGATGTTCAGGGCTTACTCTTAGCACTGCACTCAGGAATCATTCCTGGCAGTGCTCAAGGGACTACATGGGATGCCCGGTATCCAATTGGGATGACCGCGTGCCAGGCAAACACTTTCCCTGCTGTTCTATCGCTCCGGCCCCAAACCTCTTGTTTGTTTTTTACTCTGCAGACCCACACATTATTTTTTCAGGGATGGTTACTAAACTGCAAAGGAGCTGTCTTTCTTTTTTCTTATTTATTGTTTTGCTTGAGAGTCACACCCAGTGGTGCTCAGGGCTTACTACCGGCTCTGCACTCTTCCGATGGGGCTCAATATATATATATTGGGGTGCCAGGGACCAAACTTGGGTCAACTACCTGCAAGGTGTGCACCATGCCTGCTGTACTATGGCTTCAGCCCCAGATTTTTTTTTTTTTAAGTTGTCTCTCTGTCATCTGCAATCGGCCACAGAGGAGACCTTACGGCAGTGTCTCTGCACTCGTACCATTCCACCCTCTCCAGCTCCTCTGCTTGCCCTTTAATTGTTTTTATTTTTTATTTTTGGGTCACACCCAGTGATGCTCAGGGGTTACTTCTGGCACTGCACTCAGGAATTACTCCTGGTGGTGCTCAGGGGACCTTATGGGATGCTAGGAATTGAACCCAGTCAGCTGCGTGCAAGGCAAATGCCCTGTCTGCTGTGCTATCACTCTGCTTGTCCTTTTAGGTGACAGTCCTGGAAGCCAAAGACCGAATTGGGGGCCGAGTGTGGGATGATCTGTCCTTCCAAGGTGTCACTGTGGGACGAGGTGCACAAATTGTCAACGGCTGCGTGAACAACCCTATCGCGCTGATGTGTGAACAAGTGGGTTTCTTTAGCAGGGAAGGGATAAGGTCTCTGATGGCGTGTGTATGGTCTTAACGTGCATGTAGATGATGTAACGGTGCCCACGGAGTTTCTGGCTCATATCCCCACCGAAAAGCGAATCCTGGCACACGTCTTCCTGTCTGAGATGGTGAAACTTTTAAGATGTTTGGGTGTGTTTGGCTATTTTTTAATTTTTATTTTTTTTGGGTTTTGGGATCACACCCAGTGATGCTCAGTTCTTACGCTTGTCTCTGCACTCAGGAGTTACTTCCTGGCAGGGCTTGGGACCATGTGGGATGTCAGCAATCAAACTGGGTTGTCTGTGTGCAAGGTCAGTGTCCTACCCACCCAGTGTACTATTGCCCCAGCTCCTGATGTCTATTTGTTTTACTTTTTCTAGATCTTTAATTCTCTTTGTGTGTTTTATTTGGCCCAGTTGGTCCGTTCCTAGCTGTTTAAAATGTTTCGGATTTTCAGATTGAGCAAATAAGTTTTGGGTTTTCAGCTGGAGCAAATAAATAATACCGGGTGGCCAGAACTTTCGACTGTCAGATCAGCAGCGGGGACTTTTTACTAGAAGTTCCCAAATAATTCCCCTGGGCTGTGTCTCTACGTTGTTCTGAGAGTGAACTCCTTTTTTCATCAGATGGCCCCCACTGGCAGTTCAGTCCTGTCCCCAGTGCGGACAGGCTTGGCTGCTCATGGCCGTGCATAGTCGCAGGGGTCCCAAGAGGCAACACAAAGCCAGCCCCCTCACCGCCGCTCACCCCTCCCCCCGATCTGAAAGGCTGTAGCTGTCAGCCCCTCAGCTCCTCCCTCGAGACCCTCAAGTTTCATGCCACCCCCTTGCCACTCTGCTGCCCAGGCTGCCCAGCTGTGTTTTGGAGTGGTACCCAACCATTTTCCTCCACAAAAGCTGCATCCTGATATCTGTTGAGATCTTGTGTTTGTTTTCCCAGGGAGGTAAAAAAAAAAAAAATTTCACCATCTTATTCTTATTATTTTTGAAGCTTGGCATCAGCATGCATAAATTCGGAGAGAGATGTGACTTAATTCAGGAAGGTGGAAGAATTACTGACCCCACTATTGACAAGCGCATGGATTTTCATTTTAATGCCCTCTTGGATGTTGTCTCTGAGTGGAGGAAGGATAAGACTCAGCTGCAAGATGTGCCCTTAGGAGGTATGGGGAGAGGGTGTCTGATCGTTCCGTGAAGTGGAAGTGTGTCGAGCCCACGGGGCTGCAGTCCGCGCAGCGCTTTCGAGCTGACCCAGTGACATGTGGAACTCCCCAGAAAGTTCCACGGAGGGAACATATCTTCCTTGGGACTTGCTAGATCCTCACGTGTGTGATTTCATTTGGCACATTATCTGGTGTTTTTAGAAGAAATTGCTCCAGGGGCCTGAGCAATAGTCCAGCAGGCAGGGCATTTTTGCCTTGCACGCAGAAAAAATTGCTGCAGTGTGTAGTTCTCAAACTCCCCGAGGAGCCTACGTTTCAGGAACTGCATGATTAGCCATATGTGAAAAAGTAGTCATCACGAAACGTCTTTGTCAATAAAGGTATTTCACTTCTGTTCTTGAGCTTGGCAGGAGGTTAAGTCTTTTTTTTTTTAAAGTCTTTTTTTTAATTATTGGAAATATGTATATTATAATTTTAAGAATTTTTATGCAGGGCTGGAGTGATGATACAGCAGGTAGGGTGTCTGCCTTGCACGTGGCTAACCTTGGTTCAATTCCCGGCATCCCAGGTCCCTGGAGCACTGCCAGGACTAATTCCTGAGTGCAGAGCCAGGAGGAGCCCCTGAACACTGCTGGGTATGACCCAAAAAGACAAAAAAAAAAAAAAAATTTTTTTTTCTTTTGCATGTAGAATCATTAGGTTTTTATAATTTATGGCCAGGTTTCGGGGCCACACCCAGTGATGCTCAGGAGCTACTCCTAGCTTTGCGATCAGGGCTTTACACCCAGCAGTGCTCCAGGGATCACACACAGGCGTCCTACATGCAAAGAATGCTCTCAGCCCTTTCTGCTCTTTCTCCAGCCCTTTATGGGCAGTTGTTTTTTATTTTTTAAAAAAATTATTACAGTTTGGGTTAGTTACATTAGTGCCAAAGTATATGGTATTGATTTATAAAGCTCCTAAGCCCCCACTCCCCCACCCCCACCCCGCCAAATAGGCAAATGGGCAATTTTAACTCCAGCCCTTTAAAAAATTTGACCTCCTGTTACAACGTTCTTACTTCCGCGTGGATGACAGTGGAGGGTTTTCAATGTTAGAGCTTTGCAGAGGTGTGACGGGTGCTGAGGATTGAACCCAGGCCCATAAAAGACTTCGTTCTTTCACCAAAATCCCGCCTTGGTCCCCCTTGGCTCTGAATTCTTTTTCTTTTTTTTTCCTGATTTTTGGGTCACACCTTGTGATGCTTGGATTACTCCTGGCTCTGCGCTCAGGAATCACTCTTAGTGATGCTCAGGGGACTTTATGGGATGACTGCAACCCCGGTCTTGATTCTTAAGTCTTCAGTTTTCCCACGTGACATTCTGGTGGCATGTTGGTTTTTAAACGCCTGGGTTGGAACTTCACGTGGGAGTTTCTTCACCATGGGAGTTTCCTCCAGGGTCCTTGGTTCCTCATCCCCCACCCACCTTGTCCCAGGGGCACTGCTCAGAAGCAGACACTGTCTGTCCCCTTCCTCCCTTGTGGCTTCCCCTGCGTCACTCCAGACATTGTGTGTCCCGCGGTGAGGGGACAGTTTCCCTGAATAGGGACCAGCCGTGCTTTGGTTCAGTGGGTACCAGTTCCTGGCAGCCCTGCAGGAACCTAGCCAAGTGCAGTAGGAACTTACTGGGGTCCCAGCAAGGACTGTTTCATCAGAGTGTTTAGTATCCAGACCAGGAAGTCATTGATTTTCTGCACCTGGGGTTATTCTGCAGTTGACTTGCAGGTGATCCTCAGAATCTAGGTTTTGTGTATGTGCCAGTCGGTTGGTTTTCTTAGTTTGTTTTGTTTCGGGGTCGTGCCCAGTGATGCTCGGGGCTTGCTTGTTGGCTCAGCACTGAGGGATCATTCCTGGCAGCACCGGGGGGACCCTATGGGGTACTGGGGATCAAACCCACTTCGGCAAATGCCTTCCTTCCCCACTGTACTATCCCTCCAGCCCCTGCTAAATCATATTTTACTGTGCTGACATTGATTTCTGCTTAGAGTTTGTTGAACAGTTTTTGGGTTTTTTTTGGGGGGGGTGTTTTTTTTAATTTTTTAATTTTTATTTTTTTATTTTTTTACGGTAGTAGCCAATATAGTTTCCTTCCCCTTACAGTGTAGCGGTTTCATCTCATTCACACATGATCTGTGCAGTTTCAGTAACAGCACATCTCTGAGAGAGCTATTATTCTCCCAGCTGTCCAAGGGGCCACTTAGCTCTTAGGGGAAAAGAAGGATGAATAATTGATACACCAGGAAGCTGTGCTCATTTCAGTGTATGTACCATATACTTTTAATTTCTCATTATTTTTTAAAAATAATTTTTAAGTCACAGTAGTGTAATATACACGCCTATTTATGCATAACTGTAATAGTAGTATAAAAGCCACATTAAGGTTTCTCTCAATCTCTTCGTCCTTCGTTTTATCTGCGACCTTGGTTCTGTCTGAGGCCCCGGGAATAGCCCGGAGAGAGGCAGGCAGTGGCAGGGGTGGTCTTGCTCCGAGAAGGGGCAGAAAACATGCTCACATGTTTCAAAGAGTCCCCTGGTACACCCCGCGTTAGAGTCTGAGGCGCCAGACACGAGTGTGAGAGGCTGGAGCTCCGGCAAGGGGCAAAGCAGTCAGCGGACGATGGTCAGTTCTCTCCCGGACCAGGCCAGGACACTGCGTGTCTGCAGTATGTGTCCGCTGGCGCCTGGCCTCTCCAGGAAGGTGATGTCATGTAGCCTGGGGGCCCGGAGAGAGTCCATCAGGGCCAGGGAACATCCCCAGCACCCTGAGCTCAGAGCTGGGAGCAAAGGCATCTTGGGCAGGATACGGGCTGTGCCGGATGAGTGCTGGGCGGTCACGTGGAGGGGGGCCAGCAGTGGGCAGGTGGTGCTGGGCTGCAGAGAGGGGCCAACCAGGCCCCTGGGGGTGCTGAGGGTGGAGCAGGTACCCAAGTTTCGGGCTCTGCCAGGGAGAGACTGAGCAGCGGTGTGCAGAGCCTGTAGGCGGGCACAGCGCAGTACCCTCCAGTGTGGCTTGTGGCTCGGACACGCCGCCTGGTCCGTGCGGAGCGCCTCGTCACCCCGTCCTGAGGGGTGGGGCCGGGGCTAGCATGGCAAGAGTTCCTAAGGGAATGTTCTAGCATCGGGAAGATGTCGCCAGTGTTGGTCGGGGGTTGTGGGGGGGAGGTGGGGGCTCTTCGGTGAGGTGAGCTGTTGGGATGTGGCATGTTGGTGATAGCAGTGACACCAAAACCTCTGTGTGTGTGTGTGTGTGTGTGTGTGTGTGTGTGTGTGTGTGTATGCATGTGCTCGTGTAGCTATGGGTGCAGGGATGTCCTTTGTGTATTTAGAACCAGAGAAGCAGCTCCCAGCTAAGCTCTGAGGAGACCTTGGTTGGGGGAGGGGGGGACCATCGCTTCCACCGCTCCTCGCTTCCTACTTGGGAGAAGTATTTTTTTTTCCCCCTTGCTTTTTGGGCCACACTCAGTGATACTCAGGCTCTTCTGGTTCTGCACTCAGGAATCACTCCTGGCGGTGCTTGGGGGACCGTAAGGGATGCTGGGAATCGAACCTGGGTCAGTAGAGTTCAAGGCAAACGCCCTCCCTGCTGGACTGTTGCTCCGGCACGGGGAAAGCTCTTGGGGTCCCAAGTGGAACCAGTCTCGGCGCGGCGCCCTTTCCTCCTCTCCCTCTCTCCCCCTCACCAGCCCTCACCCCGAGTTTATGTGGGAAAGGACTTTGGACATTTGGGGTTTGCAAAGCGAGACGAATGTTCACGGCCGCCTCTGCTTTGTTTTCGGCTCCAGAGAAGATCGAGGAGATCTACAAGGCCTTCATGAAGGAGTCGGGCATCCAGTTCAGCGAGCTGGAGGAGCAGGTGCTGCAGTTCCACCTCAGCAACCTGGAGTACGCGTGTGGCAGTGACTTGCACCAGGTGTGTGCACCGGGCCCTGGGCCCTGACAGAGCATGCGCACGAGAGTGTGTGTGTGTGTGTGTGTGTGTGTGTGTGTGTGTGTATGTGTGTGTGTGTGTGCGCGTTTGTGTGTACATGCGTGTGTATGTGCGAGTGAACGTTTGTAAGTTCATGGGCCCTGACAGTGAGTGTGTGTGTTGAGCATGTGTACACGTGTGTATATGTATTTGTGAGTGAGCCCCACCAGTGCTCATCTGTGAGCATGTGTACACGTGTGTATGCGTGTGCATACATGTACATGTGGGGCCCCTTGGGCCCTGACAGCATGCATTGTATACACGGGCACTGAGTGTGTGTGTGTGTATGTGTGTGTGTACTTGGGCCCTGACTGTGCACGTGTGTGTATGTTTGCATTTGCACGCATGCATGTGTGTGTATATGTGTGTGTGTGAGACTTCCCTGGACCCCTTCGGTGAGGAATCACGGCAGGTCTAAATCTTGAACTCGGGTGGTTTTGAATAAATGGGCGACTCTGGTTTTGGCTGCTTAAAAGTTCAGAACGGAAGCATAGCTTCAGAGCAGAGGAACTGCACAGTGGTTTTGAATTTTCGCTCTTCAAAGCCAGAGGAAACCTCCTTAAAACAAGGTTGGTGAGGAAGCTGATGGTGTGTAGCTGACTGCTGGCCGGCTATGGGGCTGAGTGGGGGGCCTCGGGCCCCCAGCCTTCTCACCCTGACCCTCTTCTCTAAGGGTGTCCCTGGATACAGAGCTTACCATACCCCAGAAACAAGCATCCTTGCAGTGTGGGTCTCTTTATCTTGCTAAATTTGTCATTTTTAGTTTGGGGCCCATACCTGGCAGTGCTTGGGGGCTACTCCGGGCACAGTGCTCAGGGAAGTATGTGGTGCACGGGATGGAACTCAGGCCCTGCATATGACATATGGGCTCCAGCCTCATGTCCATCTCCCTGGCCCCGCTGTGAAACAAGTTCAGAGTTGCCTAATCAGGGCCCAGTGGTGAACCATTGTGCTCAGACATTCTGTTTTGCAGACAGGGCTCTGAAGCCTCCTGAGCTGACTGCCCCTTCTCGGATCTCTCCCTTCCCTTCCCTGAGGCCTCCTGGTGATCTGGGTACCATCTGGATAAGCTTTCCAAAGTCGTGCTGTGTGCCCACCGTCATGGGGCTTCACGCCCAAGAGGTGGCATGTTTCTCTCCAGACTCCCTCAAATGGAGTGGAGATGTAAACTGAACTCTGTTCTGCCAGGCCCGAGTGCCAGGCCCCTGCTGTTCCGAAACTGTCTTGACGCGTGTTACTGAGAGGTCTCCTTTCCATGGTGTAACTCCTAGGGACAGGAAGTGTCAATCTCCTCCCGCCCCCCCATGTTTGCCTGACCCCAAAGGCCCTCCTCCCGGGGTGGCCTTTGACACTGACCGGTGCTGGTCCCAAGCTCTCACGACCCCTCCGTGTTGCCTGTCTCTTCCCCTGCCTCCTAGGTGTCTGCCCGCTCCTGGGACCACAATGAGTTCTTCGCCCAGTTTGCCGGGGACCACACTCTCCTCACCCCTGGCTACTCCGTCATCATGGCAAAGCTGGCCGAAGGCCTAGACATTCGTCTCCGGTCTCCAGTGAGTGTGGACAGCCGTGAGGGGGAGGCTGGGCCTCGTTCGGGGAGGAGGATTATGCACGAGGCAGGGAATTGACCACAGTGACCGAGAACTTCTGTGGGCCGGGGGCCAGATGTTGTCTGTCATGGCAGTGGGGGAGGTGCTGCTGCTTGAGATCATTTTCATTAATAATAAAAACATTCAGGGCTGGTGATGTGACCCAGTGGTAAAGCCCATGCCCAGATGTGCAACCCACCCCTCCCCTCTTCCCCCCAACACACACACACACACACACACACACACACACACACGTAGATTGCTCAGCATCTCCCCGACACACACACACACAGACACACAGACACAAAGAGACACACATACACAGTAGATTGCTCCAAGTCTCCCCGGTACACACACATACACACATAAATACACACACACACAGAGTTCATCTCTCAGACCCAGCGTAATTTTCACTTTTCATTTTTTTCCTTTGAATCTGTGTCCCTGTGAAGATATTATACCTCTCGAGGCAATTATGCACCCATAATATATGTAAATTGCACTCCACCTGCCACTAAATATATATTGTGTGGGCGTGTGCATGACTCTTGACTAGCTCTAAACAGTCACCATATCCTTATTTGCTTTGGGGTTGCACCCGGTGCTGCTCAGGGCTTACTTCTGACTCGGCACTCAGGAATTGCCCCCAGGAGTGCTCAAGGGAGCATATTGGGTGCGGGGGCTGCTCCAGCCTGGGCCTGCCCTGTGCCTGGTACCCTCCTTGCTGTCCTAGCTCTGCGGCCCCACGTTTCCCATATTCTGACATGGTGTGGACACATCAGTGGAGCCTCAGTTGTTCCTGAGGCCTCTGGCCCCGTCATTTAGATCTCGGTGTGCAGGAAATAGTCTCCTGTTGCCCAGCAGGTGGGAAGCCCCCTGCTAGGAGATGCGCATCTCACAGCGGTTTGTCTTGAGCAGGTGCAGAGTATCGATTATTCTGGAGAGGAGGTGCACGTTACCACCACGGACGGGACGGGGTACGCTGCCCAGAAGGTGAGATCAGCCACTGGGGTCTTGTCCATGACAGTCTCTCCCATCCCAGCCCTGGGTGCCTGGCGGCGGGCTGGAGACATATTTGATCTCTGACGAGTTCCGAGCGCCCATTCTGTTCCTTGCATGTCTGAGTCCATCACACGCACGTGTCCGGGGCTTCCGGGGCAGGTGGAATTTCCAAGTGGGGGCTTCTCAGAGTGCTTGCAGGGCACAGGCTGACCAGGAGGAGAGACGCTGGGCTCAGTAAGCTTCGGAGGGTCATTTGCCTTGGGGGTCAACTGAGCTTAGTAAAGGCGCTTGTATAGAAGCCCTACATAGGGAAAGGAAAGAAAAAAAGAAGGCAGACCTGTTGGATGATGTTTATTTTGGGGCTTTCCAAGTTGATGTTTTTCTCTTTTTTTACCCCTTCTGGTTTCTTTCTGTTTTTGCTGGGGGGTGGGGCCACGCCCAACCGTGCTTAGGAATCGCTCCTGGGAGGACATGAGGGGTGTAGGGAATGCCAGGATTGAATTTAGGTTGGCTGCATGCAAGAGAAATGTCCTGGGGGGAGTGTGAGGGCAGAGAGAGAGAGAGAGAGAGAGAGAGAGAGAGAGAGAGAGAGAGAGAGAGCGCGCGCGAGCGGGCTCACTGGGGGCCAGAGAGAGAATGTTAGGGACTTAAGGCACTTGCCTGGCCTGCAGGTCACCCTGCTTCCACCCATGGCACTACTGGGCCCCCCGAGAGCCGAGAGTCACTGGGTGCATCTCTGGATCCCCAAGTGCTACCCCGACGGCCCCTGTCATTCCTGAAACCTCAGGATCTGAGGAGCACATCCCGAATATATTCAACTGCTAAACCCATAAGGGGCTTCCCAGGAAAGGAAAAAAAAAAAAAACAACTCCTGGTTTCTGTTTCAAAACTGGGAGAAGCACTAGCACAGCCTTGGAAGTTTTTACTTTGGATGCTGGGAATCGAACCCGGGGCCTCAGATGTGTGAAGCTTGAAGCCCGACCACTGAGCCACCTCCGTGGCCCTCTGGGCGTTCTGTCAAGGATGTAACGCAGGATGTCGCAGTGCGACCTGTGTAGCACTGAAGAACAAAGACCCAATCTGGGCTGAGGGGATCAAGGCACCCTCACATTTTGCTTTCTGCAGAATTCCCTCTGCGGTGACACCCCAGGGTGTGGTCTGGATGAGCTACCATTCCCCACCAAGCCGTGTGTCAGACACGAGCCTTTTGGGAATCTGAAAGTATGTCTCGGCCCTGCTTCTCACGCTGAACAGGTCGTGCTGCATGCAGTGGGCGGCGAGGCGTGCGAGCCGGAGAAGGTGGGCTCCATGTCATTCTCTCTTTCACTCGCTGGTTGCCGGCCACTAGGACTAGCATCGCTTTTTACCTCTGATGCCCAGAGAGCCTCACCAAGTTGTTTTGATCGGGTTTGTCAGGCTTCCCTTGCGTGTCCCCCCCGTCTGTGGAGAGCAGTGGGCATCCTGCGCCCGGGCCACTGAGAGCCAGGCTGAGGGAGAGTCCCGCCTCATGTCCGTGCGCCCAGCACCCTGTTTGCAAGCTGAGACTCAGCAACTGGCTCATTCCCTGCCATCCTGGCGCCCAACGCTGCCTCCTGGCACCCACACATCTGCTCTGACGTGTTTCAAGAAACTATTCAGATAGATTTTTTTCTTTGTGGGTCACACCCAGTGATGCACAGGGGTCACTCCTGGTTCTGCACTCAGGAATTACTCCTGGTGGTGCTCAGGGGATCATACGGGATGCTGGGAATTGAACCTGGGTCAGCTGCGTGCAAGGCAAACACCCTACCCGCTGTGCTATTGCTCCAGTCCCTCAGATAGATTTTTTTAAAAATGAGAATTGATATACAGTGACACTGGCTTTTATGTGTTTTTTTTGTTTGTTTGTTTTTTTGCTTTTTGGGTCACACCCGGCGACGCTCAGGGGCTACTCCTGGCTTTGCACTCAGGAATCACTCCTGGTGGTACTCGGGGTACCATATGGGATGCTAGGGATTGAACCTGGGTCGGCCGCGTGCAAGGCAAATGCCCACCCGCTGTGCTGTTGCTCCAGCTCGTGTTTTCCTTTTTCCATACTGTTTTTTTTTTCCAGTGTCGGAGTACTATTATTTATTCAGCCACTGATTAAGCTTACTGAAGTGGTATGAACGCCACATGATTTTTTAAAAATATTTTTATTGAATATCCGTGAGATTGTCGACAATACTCCACTACCCAGCCGCCACCACACTTCAGGACGCTTTCCGGACCCGCGCGGCCCCAAAGCGGCCGCGCGACACATTACAGAACACTAAATACACATCTTCCAGAATTGTCGTACCATATTTGATAGGATTCAAATATG
>JAOXYA010000022.1:18291233-18302672 GCA_028565675.1 Sorex palustris
GGGGGGGGGGGGGAGGGGGGGGGGGGGGGGGAGGGGGGGGGGGGGGGGGAGAGAGAGAGAGGAATATCTAGTAGCCATGGCTCTGAGACACATTGACATCGACTGAGCGGGGCCCGGCAAAGCCGCCTCCAGGAGCAGGAGGGGAAAGGAGGGAGGGAGGGATGGGGGAGGAAGGGAAGGCCGGAGGGCTGGAGAATGACTGGAAACGCGGTAGTGAGAATTCCCGTGTGTGTCGGGACTCCCGTCGAGAATTCCCGTGTGTGTCCCGTGAGTCTCTTCGGGACTCCTGGCCACTGGGGAGCCGAGTCTGGGGAGGGCGCAGGAGGGAGGAGCCGTGTGCAGGGGTGAGGGGGGTGTGGGTCCCTAGGGTCACTTCTCAGCACCCAGCCCGGGCCCCCGTGTCTTAACGTAGGAAGTCCCGGACCCCACGCAGTTCTTCGTCACGCGGTGGAGCGCCGACCCCTGGATCCAGATGGCCTACAGTTTCGTGAAGACGGGCGGCAGCGGCGAGGCCTACGACATCATCGCCGAGGACATCCAGGGCCTGGTCCACTTCGCCGGCGAGGTGCGTGTCCCCTGCCGCTCTGAGCGAGGGCAGCCCCTTCAGGGAGGCGCCGCACGGGGGGCGGGGGGGGTCTCAGATGGCCAGCAGGACTAGCAAGGGGCGGGATTCGGAGGAGACCTGGCTTCAGGGAGGGGGAGGGCCCCCCCGGTGATGGGAGAGCTCCAGAAAATTCTAGAACAAGGTAACAAGGCAAGGTGGAAGCCTTTCTTTTCCCCTTTCTCAGCTTTTCAGCGGGAGGGGGTGGGTGAGCCTTTCTCTGTTGTGTTCCAAGAATGAGGTGCTGAGGCGATTCCCTTCCGCCATCCGTCTGGTGGTCCTGATTTTTCTGCAAGGCCTGGGTCATCTGGGGTGTCAGGTTCCTCTTCTCACATCCACACCCACCATTCTTTCTTCAGGGCTGTTTCCCGGTCCGGCCCTGCCTGTCCTGTTCTGTCCCCATCTCTCTCTTTCAGCTCGGTGGCTTCTCAGAAATGCCCTTGCAGGGCCGGAGAGACGGTTCCCTGGGCTGAGCATGTGCTCTGCATGTGGACGTGAGGGGGGGCCTGGGTGTGACCCCCAGCCCAGCATAGTCCCCCAGGCACTGCCAGGTGTGACCTCACCCCCTACAAAAACAAAAAACAAGCAAAGCAAAAGCCACATCAGGGGGCCCGGCCAGGGAGGAGGCTTAAGTGGTAGATTCGTAGCCCACAGGGGTGGCCCCAGGTGAACTCCCAACACCGTACTCCCACCCTCAGATTAATCAGGAAGTCGCCCCTCAGCACCTCTAGGTGTGGTCCCCAAAACAGCAAAAACATCCCCCAACAACTCCAAAAAAAAAACCACATCAAGGCCAGGGCTGCGGTGCGAGTGTCCTCTGTGCGCCTTCCGTGTGCCTTGCGTGTGACTCTCTGGGTTCGCCTTCAGGCCCCGTGGAACCCCCAAGAACACAGGCGTATCCCCACAAAGACAAAAACATAAATGTCAAAAGCAAAGTCTGAGATTGTCAGAAGTCATGAGACGGTGAACACCAGATGTTTTCTCTCTCACCGTCCTCCTCAGCTCCCAGAGAGCAACAGTTTTACAACTGTTATTGCGACTTCTGGTATTTTTTTTTAATGTTGGGGGTGTTGGGCCACCCCAGTGGTGGTTGGCAGTGGTGGGGGCAACTCCAGCTTTGAGTTGGGGGGGTACGGGTGTCGCTCCTGGTATGGTACAGGACTGATGTTAGACTCATGCAGGTCACGTGCCTTCTCTTACCTGCATATTCACTTACATTGTTTTTTTTTTTCAAGTTTTGGGTTTTTGGGCCACACCCAGCGGTGCTCAGGGCTTATACCTGGCTCTGTGCTCAGGGGGTCACTCCCGGTGGGGCTCAGGAGACCATTTGGGGTGCGGAGGATAGACCTGGATTGGCTGCACACTCTCTCTAGCCCCTAAATTCCTACTTTAAAACAGTAACAGCGTCAGCATCATCTCCTGACTTCCTGTCGGGTTCAGGATTTGGTCTGTTTGATGTCTTGAAACAGTCTGGTCCTCAGTGTGACTGCATCACATTGTGTTTTTTTACATTTTTTTGATGTTTGGGGACTATACCCACCGGTGATCGGGGCTTACTCCTGGCTGTGCTCAGGGATCACCGCTGGCGGTGTCCAGGGGACAGGGATTGAACTCAGCTCAGCGGCATGCAGGGCCCTACCTGCCGTGCCATCTTTCTGGCCCCGTGTGCGTTTTGATGAAGTCAGGGCCTGTGTTTGTGTGCGGAAGCTGTCCTGCCCCGCTCAGGGCCTGCTCTGTCCTTCCCTCTGCTGGGCCTGGGGCTCCTTCTTCCTACGCTCCCAAGCCTCGGGTATGATTTTCCAGATCCCTTTTTAAAAAAATTTGTTGGTTTTGGGGCAACACCTGGCAGCACTCAGGAACTGTTCCAGACTGTGTGCTTAGGGGTCGGTCCTGGTGGGGGTTTGGGGCCGACAGAGATAGTATAGCAGGTAGGGGCTTGCCTTCACATGCAGCAGGCTCAGGTTCGATCCCCGGCATCCTACATGGTCCCGAGCACTGCTGGGAGTAATTCCTGAGTGCAGAGCCAGGTGTGAGACCTGAGTGCAATCTGCCCGGTGTAGCCCCAAAACCAACCATAGTACAGCAAGTTAGGGCACTTGCCTTGCATAGCGCGACCCTGAAACCTGGTCAGTCACATGGAGGGCACGTGCCTTAGTCCTAGACTCTCTCCAGCTTCCTCAGAGCTTCTGTTTTGCTTCCTTTAACCTATTTTTCTATTTGTGCATGTGTTCCATCTTTGGTGGAGGCTCAGGCCCCATTTTTCTCTCTGGTTTTACATTCTGGAAGAGTCAAGTGCTCTGATAGGGTGGCAGAGTGAGAACCCAGAAATGGCAGTCTTCTCGAGAGCCAGGAGAGTCTATGCAGGGAACTGCCTTTTGACAATCACCCAACTCCTTTAGACGTGGTCTCAAATAATGCAATTTATTTTTTCACAGGCAACCAACAGGCACTTCCCACAGACGGTGACAGGGGCGTATCTGAGTGGTGTTCGGGAAGCCAGCAAGATCGCAGCGTTCTAAACAGAATCCACACCTGGCTTTCTCAGCGGTAAAGTCTGAAACACACGTTAAACCTCACTTTTTGAAAAATCAAACTCATACAAACAAAAACCCTCTTGGATAGCAAAACTGAAGTATTTCTAAGGATCTAGGACTGCAGAAACCGTGTCACCATTCTAAAAAGCACTGGCCCCAGGGGTCCATTTATAAAGCACTTACATTTAATTGCAATTTTCATGGGTGAGACTAGCGCTAAGTCTTTGGACTTCAGAGTAAGATGGAATATGAATATAAATATATTGAGCTAAGACCTTTTTCTGTGGTTAGATATACCCTTCAAATTCCATTTTGTTTGGCTGCTCAATTTCCACACAGTGAGAAACCAAGTTCATCAAAGTAGACAAAGCCATGTATTTTTCTCCTAGTTTATCAGTACCTTGACCAATGAGCCTTAAGATTTTCATATAGCTCTACAATTGAGCTTTTAAAGTTTAGATAGAAACGTTTCTTTTGAATACAGTGCAAACTCTTCAAAGCTAAATGAAGTTTATAGATTTTTATATTGTATTTCTTTCCATCTGGTGTTCAGAAAGAAACTTAAATTCAAGTATCCCATGTGAGAAAACATTCTAGATTTTGTGTACTTATTTGGCAAAACAGCACAAATGTTTTCCTCAAACATTGTAGCATTTCTTTGAAAAATGGGGTAGATAATAAGAGTGTGATTGTCACACTTTACCCCTCCTGGAGCCAAATTTAGGTGGATGGTACCCTTTAAATTGCATTAATTTTGGCAATAGCAAAATGATCTTTTCAAGTAATAAGAGCCTTACACCACTGCCTCTTTTTAACAATGGAGTCAATCTCTAGGAATATTTTTTACACAACCAATTCTCAGTATTCCATAGGCGGGTCCATTGGAATACTGCAGAGAAGTGTGAGTTATCTGCTAAATATTACACACCGTATCTTAAAAGAAGCCATATCTTAAATCTGAAAACACCGTAGATTTAAAACTCAAAACAAACTTGGTTTCAGGGTCTTTGGGATGCTTATCTTGCCAAGAAACTTCAGTTTACAGTTTAGAAATACAAAGTACTTTTGTTTTAAAAAGTCTTTAAACACCTCTTTCAATTACATCGGTTTTCGGCTTATAAAAGGGACTCACAATGACTTTAAAGTCATTTTTCAAAACAGTAGGCACTTTTGAATTTTAATGTGAGTCTGCTATAAGTAAACCGTAGTTTTGCAATGTTGAGCTTTTGACAGAAACAACTACTTCCTCCCCACCAAAGTGTGACATGATGAAAGAAAACTATTTCAGAACTTGCACAGGAAAATGTTATGTTTGGGTTTTTTTGACAAGACTCATTGGTACTGACTGGGAAGTATTTGGCTTTAATAGTGTCATGTGTTAAGATATTAAAGAATAGCATGTGTTAAGTGATAAATGCAAAAAAGTTTGAAATGGTCCGCAGTAAATTATTACTTTAGTTTCTGGGCACTTGTACTCTGCTACAAGCAAATGACAGAAAAATCTGATTTAATGTATGTTTATTTTTCTAAAAACCTCTTGTCTCCAGTGATACTGTATTTGACATTTTGTTCTGTAAGAAACTACGGTACTTTCTTTGTTCTTAAATTTCTTTGAATGTTTTTCACAATTGACTTAAGATTTTATAATTTAGTAGCAGTGAATACACAAATGTTTTAACTACAGATTATAAACGGCTGGTTGTGTAAAACTTCTTAATAAAAACTAGACTTGTTTTTCAAATACAATGACCACTGCAGTGAAGGCTTTATTAAAATATGTACGAATTCACACACCAATTCAACTTGTTCACCTCAAAACCCATTACTTTGTCACAAGCATTTCAAATAGTCCTAGAATTATTGAGCTATTTAATCAATTTGATAATTTTGTGAGAGTGCCTCAACTTTTCCCTGCCAGCAGTTCAGTATTTCTTGAATTATAGTGGTCTGGTCTAGAAAGGTTGAAATACTCTGGTTCTGTCAAGTTCATGCAGGACAGGTGCTGGTCCACAGGTGTTAAAGGTTGAATGGTTGTTCAGATAACATACAATGTTAACATTTATAATTTTGAGACAGTTAACCACACTTTGGCATCACCAGTGCCCTTATGTAACAGCAGCCCACCTCTTAACTCCCCCTATTCCCTCCCATCTGTTAATCTGTTTTGTAACTCAGAGTCAAGCATTTTATCAATATTGTTCAAAATTGCATACCATGGATGAATTAAATCATCTGCATACTGCAGATGGAATCACCCAGTAGCAGTCCTTCTCTTTCATTTAGCATGAGACCTCTAGTGCCATTCATATGGCAATGAGCAAGGGTTTCAAATTTTCTTAGAACTGTACATTATTTCATCATATGTACATAATACCATGCCTTCATCTGTCACTCAACATTTGGGTTGTTTCATGTCCTAGGTATTCTCAACACTGAACATAGGTATTTTTTTGTTATCTTTTTGGAAATTCTATTGTTATTTTTTGAGAAATCGCCATACTGTGTTTTCCACTGAAGCTGAACCAAACAATATTCCTACCACTCCAACAGCGAATGAAGGATCCCTTTTCACTTCAAATTTGTATTATTACTGAAAGAGTATTCCAAACAAGCTTTGGAGTTAAATCCTTTAAAAAAAATGTTATAGGGAAGGAGACAATGGTGGTGGGATGGGTGTTGGAACATTATATACCTGAAACAACTGTATTATGTACAACCTTATTTTTATTTTTTCAACCTTATTTTTAAAAATAAATCTGTTCTGAAACACTTTCAAAGGGAGCAAAATGCTATAGAAAACCTGAAATAAAACATCAAATAAGACATTAAAGAAACAAAGTCACTGACTTTTTTCATTTTTATTGAGAAGGTTTATAGGAACAAACTAGATATTTAAAATCAAAGGCCAATTCCTGTCTTATGTAGTTGTTTGATTCATTCATTTGTGTGGAGTATATCCTGTCTTAAAACCTTGGCAAGAAACTAGACAAACTGAAAATACCTGTTAACAATATCATTTTTATATACTTCTGTTCTAAGCAGCATTTTTATTTTAAGCACTTAATTGGTTTATCAAATGCCTAATTTTCTCACAAGCAGCATATTTTAAAGTTTGGAGATTTAATAAACTGATTAAGATAGTCAGTTTAAAAGACAAGGTTAGTCTCATTCACGGGTGGTTCATGGTGATTCATAGAATCCTGATTAACCATAAATTTAAAACCCAGCAGCTCAGTCTACAAATACATTTATTTAATGTTAAAAATAACAGACTTACTACCACTTTTTGATAAATACTGTCAGACATAGAACCTTTATTGCCTACACATTACTTTCCAGCATATAATTGATATACTTAATCATAATTTTATAAATGAGGTGAGGTCTCCTGTAAATATCAGCCTGTTATGTGGGCAGAAAGACTTAATAAAAATCATCTAACTTATTATAAACCAAATATGCTTTTACTTAATCCCACGTGTCCCCAAGTTTCTGAAGTGTTGATTCTGGTCTAGTCTTATATAAAAGTTATGTACAGACACTTGCAGAGTTAACACTAAAACTACAGTTGATGACACTTTTGAGGCAAAGCAGAACTATTGATTTTTTCCAGCTTTTTCTTTACTGAATTCTGATTCTCAATGCTCCGTTATACAATCTGGCTGAACACTGACACTTCATGGTTTATAACTGTAAAGATACCTATGAGTTTAAAAATTGATCTGCACAAAAGAAATAAAAAAACTATATACAACAAATTTGTTTTTAAAAATACAAAAATAACATCTGTCATTTCGGTCATGCTGACAATTTGACATATATACACATGCAGGAGTGAAGTTCTGATTTAGTCATCTGGATAGCTAAAGCTGGTATATTTTTAATATAATGAATACATGGTCAGATGTGTATTCAAAATATTTCATATACTAAATACTGCAACTGTCTGCAGGTATGATTGCTAATTATAATAGTTTCTGGTCTACTTGATTAAAAGTATGTCTAAGCACACTAAAAACTACAACAGTTCAAGAATCTATAGCCTTATATAAAGAAATCCAAAATGTACAAAATACAACTATAAAAGCAAGGAAATTACTGCCATGCAAAACTTTAAAACTTAAAACTGCATAGAAATGCAATTTGAAATAGCAAACTTAAATTTAAGCAACACCCAAGATAAAAAGGTCAGCATTAAGTTTTCCGAACACAATGCTTGCAAGGATTTAGAAAAGGGATTACATTCTCTGTGCTGGTATTATAATATAAATCTGATCTTTAAATCCATGGGCATAGTCATGTGTCTCTGTCCTTTATTTCAAGAAATTAGCTGCAATAAAAGAAAAAAAATTATTTCCACACCCAACATAAAATATTTAGTACACAGACAGAAGATGAAATCTTATTTCATTTTTCATCTACTACTTGAGTTTCCTGGGAAATGAGCCGGACTAGTCACACACAAAACTATGCTGACCTCCCCCTGGCTGAATGGGGAACAGGACACATGCTCATGGCCTGCGAGGGGCTCTGAGCTGCACAGGTATTCATACCCAAAGGAGCCCCCCATTTTTGGTTTCTGTCTTGAGGGTCACTCCTGGCAGGGCTTGGGGAACCTCACAGGACGCTGGAACGAACCTGGATCAGCTGTGAACAAAGCAAGCGCCCGACCGACTACTGCTATGGCCCCACTCAGTCCCCATTTTAAATCTGGGGTTAAATTCAGACTTTCCAATTCAAAAATGGGAACGGAAATCATATCTATTTTGAAGAAATGTAAGCTTAAATGCAAACCTTAGCTGTCAGGGCCAAGAAGTGGCCCAGTGGCTAGAATGGGTACATGCATATGACCCGAGTCTCATTCCTGACACACCACTGGGTCCCCTGAGCATTGCTATGTGCAGCCCCGCAGGCCCCCAGACCCACACTGGGGCCGGGGCAGCACTGCTCATTTTGCTAAGCCAAAAGCCTGGCTGCCTGCGATCCAACAATGGGGCCTCAACCTCCTGAGCACCCACCACTGGAGAGGACACCCCTCCCACCCCCATGCAGTTATTGGATTACATTCTGTCTCACAGAGGAAGAGTAGATATAATTACCTCTTTAACGGTTGTTTTAATGAAATCTTTTCTTTCAGTTAAATCATAAGCAGGATAATTTTCATACACCTACAGTGAAAACAAACAGTAATTTGTTAAAGTAGGTTAAAAAATAAAATAAAAATTCTATCTTTAAGAGCCAAAACAATAATACAGCAGGTAGAGTGCATTTCTTACACGCAGCTGACCCAGGTTTGATCTTCAACACCACATACGGTTCCCCTAGTCCACTAGCAGTGATCCCCGAGCAGAACCAGGAGAAAGCCCTGAGCACGGACAAGATTCCAACCCCCCACTTGCCCTGGAAAACTCCCATCTTGAGCAAAAATGGTGCTTTGGTTCACTATGTAGAAATCTATTACAAATTTATAGTTTCATAATCTCTATAGAGAAAGGCTACCATGCTCATAATCTCGAGTTTTATAAACTGGAATACCAGCTGAAATAACAGACATGGATGAAGAAAACATCTGACCTTAATGATGTAACCTGAGTTACTGATGCTGGCAGCTTCTCCGTCAAGCCCTCTGACTTCCTTCTGGGCATCATTCCGTGCTACTACAGTCTGAGAACCGACCTGCAGGCTCTACTGAACTCCAGCTTCATGCCCCGGCTCAACCCCTCCTCAGAGTCCCACCCCCGCGTTCCTGGCAGTTTTCAGGACGTTCTCCGTTCCTATAATCTTACTAATTCTTACATTCTCACTAATTTCCCCCCCTCTTTATTTAGGGTGGGGGAGGTAGCAGAGCTGGACCACACCTGGTGCCGGCAACTGAACCCAAGTTGTCCACATGCCAATCAAGTGCATTCCCCACTGTGCTATTTCTTCGAACCTCCCCTCTTTTTGCCAATCCCGTGGGTGCTCCTTACTTTACAAAAATTTGCAATGCTGACTCAAAATAGCACGCTGGCAGGCTTCTCAAGCCTGTGGGCCTGTGCAAAGTCAGCAAAACATTTTCTGGGAAGAGGTACACAGTGAATGGCTTTAGCTCGCCTAGGGTTTCTGTCCTGACGCTGAAACTCGGCCATTACAGCAATCACTGCCACAAAGCTGTCACCAACAATCCACGAATGAGTGAGGCTGGACAGAGCAAAACCTTATTTACACGAAAGGAGATTTTAGACTCAAGCCAAAAGCCGACTCTAGGTTTCTCCCCTAAACTGAAAAACGACAGTGTTCCGAAGTCCTCCCACTGTTCCAACTAACCCATTTCAAACTGTCCAGAACAAATCCATTCTCAGCTCTCTCTGCTCAATTCTGCATGCTCCACTCCATTTGACTAAGCCTTGATTTATGGTGTGGATTAAGTAACCCTACCGATTCTGGATTACTGGCAGAATTCCTTGCCACCAACCTCACCTCATTCTTTACCCAGAAGTCCTTCTATAGAATAACTTCCACCAGTCCCAGGAGGACGTTTAGTTTTCTGCCATTCAACTAATCACTAAAGCTGGGATGCACCTCAGCAGAGAAGGACCTGCTTTACACGTGTGCGGTCAGGAGGCACCGCAGCAGTGAAGGACCTGCTTTATACCTCTGTGGTCAGGAGAGACCACAGCAGTAAATGATCTCTTTGCACTTGTGTGGTTAGAAAACACCTTGGCAGCAAAGGACCTGCTTTACATATGTAGGGACCTGGGTTTGATCCTCAGCACTGCAAAACAGGAGAAAACAGAAAAATTAACTACTGGGCTGGGGAAAGTGCAAAGGACTGGACCGTGTGCTCTGTAAGCAAGAATTGATCTGCAGTAGTACGTGGCCCCCCTGACCAGCGCCAGGACGACCCTGAGAATTGCTGGGCGAGGAGGGTTGGGAATGGAGGCAAAAACAAAGACAAAAACAAAGACCTCAAACAAGCCAGAGAAATAGTACAGCAGGTAGTACACTTGCCTTGCATCGATCTATCCATGATACCCCACCTGGGTCTACGAGCCTTACCAGAGTGATCTGAGCACAGAGCTGTAAGTAAGCCTTGAGCACTGCCAGGTGTGGCCCCCAAACCTCTAACAAGAACAACTTATTCCTCAAACACCTAATAATTCTAATTACTTGTCATTTCATGTGAACGTGAGAACTACTGGTGCTCTAAGATGCTTCTCCAGATCCTTCCTTCCCACCACTTCAAACCCAAGAATGTGCTTTCTGCTGTCTGGTATACAGCACAGACCGTGCTCCTGTTAACACAGGCCTTGCATACTGCATTCTTCTTCTAAAGCAGCTGTCTCACTGGTTATGGAAGCACCTAAAACCAAGTACTAGATCTTCCTGTTCAATCCTATTGTCTATGTGAATGCCTTATGTTAGAGGCTCAATGAATAAATAACCAATGTCAAAAAAGGGCAAAGAATATTTAACCAACATGTTGCAAATTCTTGTTTCATTTTCCACAAACAAATTAATCTGGTATGTTTGACTCAAACTGAGATCTGGATCCAAACCAAGTTCAATTTAATTTCCTGAGAAGTTTAAGAACTTCATGAAAGTTCTGAGCTAAGAGACAAATCTTGCTTGAAAGATAGTTTTGTTTTGTTTTGAAATGAAAGATACTGCAGTAAAAAGTTTTCATGACCTGAAAAAAGATAGTATAGTGGTACTTTTGGCCTTGTACCCGGTAGACCTTGGCTCATTATGGTCCCCTGAATTCCTTAGTAGTTACTCCTGAGCATCACTGGGAATGGCACAGAAAGCAAACCGAGAGCCCCAGTGTCTCCCCGGGCTCAACAGGCTGAGCTAGCACGCAAGGGGTGTGAGTTCCACAGCTGGCACTGTATATAGTCCCTAGAGCACCACCAGGAGCAACTCCTGAGCCACAACAGCCCTTTAGCAGCAGCAGCTATAGCCCAAACAAACACAAGAAATACATTTCCAGGCTCGAGAGAGAATACAGAGGTTAAGGTGCTTGTCTTGGCAGTTCGTTGGCCCAGGTTGATCCCCAGTATGCCATGAGCACCCTGAGTGACCCTGAGATATGACCCTCAAACAAATGAAAAAACAAAAACAAACCAACAAACAAAAAATACCACCCTAACTTCATTCACTACATACACTCTCATGCTATTTATTAAAGCCCTCCAGAAGGGCAGACTTCAACCATTTCATTCATAACATGAGTTACCAGCACACATAAGCATATCATAATTGTAGGATTTTGTTCAAACTGAGGGATGAATAAAATCTCAAAAGTACAAAAGATGGAAGCATATG
>JAOXYA010000022.1:18322117-18332134 GCA_028565675.1 Sorex palustris
AACTTACATAATGGTATGTGTGTGTGTGTATATATATATATATATATATATATATGTGTGTGTGTGTGTGTGTGTGTGTGTGTGTGTGTGTGTGTAGCACATGTTTTTAATAGGGACAAAAACTCACAATGTTTTTGCTTTGTGGCAGAACACTGTAAGCATTAGGTTTTGATTACTTTTTTCATGGAAATTTTAATATGACAGACTGAAAACTTCAAGAAGCAATTCCATCAAGATCTATTTAGAACTGAAGGCTTTAAGTCAAGGATGTTCGAATCCCTGGGTGTGTATGTAATGAGTGGTGCTTTGTGAGTAAGGCAGGGAGAGCCAAGCCTGGCAGTCCCAGATACTGGATGATTAGACCCTGCCACTCTTCTCTAGACCTTTAATTTGGTCTGTAACTTGATGCTTCACTGACCCCAAGCTCACAGAGGAATTGCAGGCACTCTGGATTGAATTTTTTCCCCCTCCCATCAATTAGGACATATTTGCATCGGTTGCAGAATGCAGTTACATTTTTAGCTCCATATTCTCAGAAAATACCTTGAGCACAAAAGACAGCCACTCCAGTGTCGCTTAGATCACATGTCGCCTTATTTCATCGAAGCTGTTAATTTCCCCATGATTCAACTGCGGAAAAATAATAGTCCTAGAGTTCTAAAATCGAAAGGCACTTTGGAAGCTATCGAGATTCTCATCATTTCTTTCTACAGATGGATAGTGAAGCACTCACAGCCATCAACCAGACTCTGAGACTAGACATTAGATTTTATATCCGTTCCCGATCCCATAGTAATGAGGGCTTTTTTGCTCATTTGAAATGAATTTATATAGGAGTTCAATAATGTAGGAATAGCAGTCAAGTAAATTGTAAATCTTGGTTAGATTTGCAGTGAAGTCAGAATGTGATATGAAAGGCAATGGAGGTCTTTCCCAATGCCCTTTTCTAATTCTTTTAGGGGCCTCGGATTTTCATTACATTGGATGGTGACTGCTTCAACTGGCTGACAGAAGGAAAGGTGAGTGTAAAAAGAAAATAAAGTGGTGGCACATGCAAATAGGAGAATTCACTAAATCAGATATTTAAATCCAGGATTTAAATCCAGAGATTTTCATCTGGAATAACAAAACAGTGCCTGGGGGTTCTTTCTGTTTATTTGTTTTATGGCCACACCTGCTGGTACTCAGGGCTTATTCCTGGCTCTGTGCTTCAGGATCACGCCCTGAGTGACCACTCCAGGATTACTCCCGTGGCACTGTATGCGGTGCAGGGGATTGAACCTGTATTGAACCAGGATCAACCGTGTGCTAGGCAAGCGCCTTAATCCCTGTACTATTTGTTTGGCCCAATCACTGGAGGTTTTAGTCTTCAGTACCTTGGTTCATCAAGCTTTCTCTTTTGGAAGGCCCAGTTCTGATGTTCTGTCTTTTAAGATCTTCTGTCTTAAAGACCTTTCATCTCATAATCCTACTGCTGAGACATTTTACTTTTATTGCTAGTTATAAAAGAATTTGTCCTGACAGATGGGCTCAAAAATGATTGGGCAATTTATCTAAGACAATTTATAGAATCTAGGAATGTATTCTTGTTAGTGCTACAAATTGCTACCATTTGTTGAAGTGCATTAAGAAAATCTCTTCAGGCTGGAGTTATTGTATAGCAGGCAGAGTGCTTGCCTTGTAGGCGGCTGACCTGGGTTCGATTCCTGGCACCCCATGCCATGTGGTTCCCTGAACCCTGTCAGAAGTGATCCCTCAGGAGTGGGTGCAGAGCCAAGAGTCATCCCTGAACATTGCCAGCTGTGACTCCAAAATGAAAAACAGCAGCAGCAGAACAACAACAAAAATAAATGAAAAGGAAATCTCTTACAGTCAGGATAGCTCAAGGGACTGAGAAAAATGCTATGCATGTGAGAGTCATGGGTTAGATCTCTGGTACCACATGGTCCCTGAGCACTGCCAGGAGTGCTGAGTTATTGATGTCCCCGAGCCTGTTATTGAGCCAGGAGTATCCCCCCAAGCATAGCCTGCTATGGTTCAATACTCCCATCCTCTCTTCTGCCTCCCCTCACCCCCCCGACAAAACAAAAGAGAATCTCTTCATAGCCCTCATAGGCAACATACTATCCCTTTTATATAAATCTATGATTCAGAAAAATTAAGCATCTTGACCATGTTCAACCCCCCAGATTGCTTTGCTAATGGTACCGGTGGTTGATTGCATCTCGAGATGGTCCTATGCTCATTTGGGATCTCTGACAGTATCCTGAATTTTGAAAAGGCCTTATAAAGTCTGTATATTTTTGCATTCCTCTTTAAGTGTATTCAGTGTGTGGAGGTCAACATTCTTACATTGCTTTGGTGATTGAAGACCATGTCTACATTTAACATGTGTGTTCCCAGGGCCAGAGTCATGGCTTAAGGGGCTGATGCGTGCTTAGCAGGTGGGAGACCTGGTTTTGACTCCAAGCACTATGTGATCCTCAGAGCACTGCAGGGAGTGATCCCAAACCCAAATAAGCAAATATACAAATAGAAAATACAGTGATTTCTGACTAAATCTCCGAGGAGATGCAAGCCAAGAAGCTGAAATTCATGGAAAGACTGGTCCCTGTAGCCCAAAACTCTGAGGCACCCTTGAGAGGCAGGTAGGCTAAGTACCCACCCTGCCAAAACCCATTAGCCATGCCCACAGCCCACTGTTGAACCATGCCAAGGGCTTTACTCCATAGCTTCACAAATATTCTCTACAGAGATGCCAAACTGTGAATAATTTCGGTTACCCCAGTACTCAGGCTGAGGATTCTGGGTTCCTTTTGGAATGGGGGCAGAGAGCCTCTCCTGGCAAGTGCCACCCCATATTTCCAGAATCCCTGGTAGCCATGCCCACCTCCCACAGTCCCCGATATGTCAACTCTCTAGACAGTGTGGCTGCCTATGTGGCCTAATTCCTAAGTACTGAAATTCCAGTAGGAGCACACCAAACTAGATGAGAAAATAACATGGAAACCAACCAAATTCGCAAACAAAAACAAACAAAAAAGATCTATAATAATTAAAATTAAATTTATTATTGCTAACTAGTGTCAAAATCATGTACATACTCTTTGAGGAATATGTTTTACACTTTCTTTTTGTTTTCTTTTTTCTGTTTTTCTTTTTTGGCTTTTTGGGTCACACCCAGTGATGCTCAGGGCCTATACTCTTGGTTCTGCACTCAGAAATTACTCCGAGTTTTCCCGGGGTACCATATGTGATGCCAGGAATTGAACCCAAGTTGGCCGCATGCAAGGTAAACACTCTACTATGGCTCTGGCCCCGTCTGATGCCTTCTTTAAGACTTATGTCTTTATTTTATTTATTTATTTATTTATTTATTTTCTTTTTGGGTCACGCCCAGCAATGCACAGGGGTTACTCCTGACTCTGCACTCAGGAGTTACTCCTGGCGGTGCTCAGGGGACCATATGGGATGCTGGGAATTGAACCTGGGTCGGGCGTGTGCAAGGCAAATGCCCTACCTGCTGTGCTATTGCTCCAGCCCCGACTTATGTCTTTATTGACCAAGACTTTCTGTTGAATTGTATTGCTGATGAAACAAGTTTAGTGATATTAAATTCCTCTATTTTCAAACTCATCTGATAACACACTTAAGTAAATGTGCAAGCAGCTGTTTTGTTTTGGGTATCACTTGGCAGTGCTCAGGGCTGACTCACTAATCAGGGGTTGTCCTGTCTTTATTCCGGGGGCATCTGGTGCCGAGAATCAAACTTGGGTTTTCTGAATGCAAGGCATGTGCTCTAGCCTGGAGTTCCTCATCCTCTTTGCACTTGTGGGCTGGCATCTGTCCTGTGTACCAGTGCGAGGGCCGGTGGTCATAGCCACTGCAGTAAACCAGTGGTTCTCAGCCATTTTACATCCTGCGAACCCATGGTTAAAGATCACTGCTCTATGTGTTTGGCCCTTTACTTATTTATGTAGGTTTTAGAACCACAACCAGCAGAGCCCAGGGCTTATTACTCTTAGCTCTGTACTCAGGGCTCACTCCTGGCAGTGTTGGGGAACCATGAGGTGCCGGGGATTGAACTTGGTTCAGCCACATGCAGTGCAAGCTCCTTACACACTGTACTATCTTGCCAGTCCTCTAATTACTTTTTAGGATGGTTTGCATAGCTGAGGAAGTCCTTAAGGAAATGTTTTCAGGAAGCTTTGTATAGATGAGGGAACTTTTCTGTTTTTCAGGTTTTATTTAAAATGCTTGGATCAAAAAAAATTCTTGGGTCACCATTAGAATGATTTTAATATCCTGAAGGCGTGGTCTTTGGACTCTGGAGTTTGTGAATTGAGTGTATTCCTTAACCCTAATAATGAAACCTTTGCAGATTGCTCGATGTTCTCTAGCCAGTACTTCAAGGAGGTCTAGCCATCCCGGTTGCAGAAATCTGGGGTTCTGTCTGGTTGCTTTTTTCTTTTGTAGGCAGTCTGCTTCTCTTCCTTTTCTTTTTCTCTTATTTTATTGATTTTTGGGCTACACCTGGCGATGCACAGGGGTTACTCCTGGCTCTGCACTCAGGAATAACTCCTGGATGTGCTCAGGGGACCATATGGGATGTCAGGGATTGAACCCGGGTTGGCCCTGTGCAAGGCAAACTCTTTACCTGCTGTGCTATCTCGCCAGCCCTAGCAATCAGTTTTCCTGTCTGGATGTTTAAAATATTTGAGTTTTCCCCCCATAAATTATGGTATGAGAGAATAGATGACACAGAAAAATATTTTTAAATGGAAAAGAGTGTATGCTGCTGTTGCAGGTTCTGAGTCTACTTTACCAGTATTGAGCCTGAAATGACAGCGACAGTCATATCCCACCTGCCCCATGAGGCAGTCATCAAGGTGTGCCTGAAGCCCACCTGTTTCTGCAGAGCATGGAAACTGGCCACGCCACCTGTATTTTCAGGAGAAGGTGAAATGGTGAAGCAGATTATTTTTTATCAAAAAAACTTTAAATTTATAAAAGGAGGGAGAGACAGAGAGAGACAGAGAGAGAGGCAGAGAGAAAGAGAGAGGAGAGCATGGCTTTGAAAAGCAAAAAAAGTCTTGAATGACTTTTGAGATGAGGTTATATACAATTCTCCAAAGGGTTAGTCTGGAGTCCACCAAAACCATAAAAATTAATTCCCCCTCCTCCCCACCTTGGACATTTCACAGAGAAACCTTTGCACTGACGATGGTCCTTTTATAATGTGATCCAGACCTTTAGATTCTGTAGCTTCTTCTTCACTGAGGGATATACCCTTCTGGGTGGGGTCCCTCCTTCTACCTCCAAAGAGCTGATTTACATTTCAACAGAATGCAGCCTAGAGGATGCAGCCAAATTGCCTTTTGCTCTACTTTAGGGCTGGAGACTTTTTAAAATTTTATTTCCCTAAAGCTCATTACCACTCCTCCTCCCCCTACCTGCAATTCCAAGAGGAAAAGTGTGAAGTCTAGGACAAAAGGATTATTATCCATCAAGCAGGATCCCCATGGAGTAGGAAGCCAAAAGGTTCATTGACATAGATAGAGCTATCTGACTTAGAAGTAATGTGGGTCTGTTCTTTTCTGACATAAAGAAAGGAAGAATAGACAGGCATGGGGAAATAATAGTTTGGTGAAGAGGTAAATGGATCATTTTAGAGGTGGTAGGAGGAAAATTGATAAAGTTTGTTTTATTGGCATTTAGATTCTCCTATATACTTTACAGGAATTGAGAAATGCAGATTGAGACACACTAGCAAAAATACAATAGGGTACAGAATAACAATAAGGAATGTTAATGTGAACTGTGAGAGGAGTAAGAGTCATTTTAAACCACATCAGCATTGTTTAGTTGAAGTAAGATATTTTTCTTCATCACATAGCTGAACCACTTAGTGGCAAATGTTAACAAAAGGACAGTGATACAGGTGAGGCAGCAGCAGCAGTGTTAGTCTCTGTTCATTCGCATTTCCCACGTTCTTCGATATTTTCAAGAATGAACATTTTCAAAAAATATTCAATAACAAAGATGTTCAGACTCATCTTTGGAAAGTAGAAAAATTTATTGGAAAGTAGAAGAGAAAAGAAAAGGAACTCCCCAAGTAAGAATTCACTTCATATTGGACTAAGTTAAAAGGGAGTTCTGTGTAACCCCTTTTAAAGGCTTTCTGGTCAATGAATTTTTTATCAATTGACAAATGTTACAAAGGAAATTACTGCCTTGTCTTCTAGCCATTTGTCTCGAGCATTGTGGGCTACCTGTGAGCCTAAACTCAAGGGCAGAATTTTATAGTCCTGAGGAATTCCTGAGATGTCAAGACAGGACTTTGGGGATGAAGTATGTGTTAGGTGGATTGGGAGGGATGAAGCATCTGATAAGAGAAAACTGTGGCTTTCTGTCTCACTGGTAAGGGGAAGCTAAGCAGTATAAAGTCTTTAAAGAGGAAGAAGAAAAGTAGGAATTACAAGGAAAGAAGACAAGAGGGGACATTTATTGTTATTTTGTAACTATAGCTACAGATCAGTTTTACATACATTAACTCATTTAATCAACCCAGGTTGCTCAAACAGATATTGATTCCATTTTCCTGCAGATGGCAATTTCATTTTACTAAAAGTTGAAAAATTCCAATGCCTCACAGATCTCACAGTTCTAAATGGTAGAGGTAGGAAATTAAATTATGTATATTTTATTTTATATTCATTGTTCTGTAACCATCAGGATAAATAAGAATTAAGAACTCTATGAAATAATTCTTGTACAATATCCACAACATTAGCAATTTATTGCCCGATCTGCCTGTTGTCCATTGTTTACAAATTGTTCACTTGAGTCATCCTGAATAGAATAGGCAGAACACTAGATGAAGGACAACCATACGAGAAAGCTGGGTTCCGAAAAGGATTCAGCACATTGACCATATCCATACGGTGACCAAGCTCAGTTCACAAGAGTTAAAGTTTCTGCTCTGTCTAACGTTCATCAACTTAAAGAAGGCCTTTGATTCTGTTGATACTGAAGCGGTAATTGAAGTCCTAGCCAAACAGAACATTCAAACTCAGTACATCAGGATCCTCCATGAGCTGTTTTATGGGTTCACCACCAGGATCTCGCCATTGTACAAAGAAATGATCATCGATATAAAGAGAGACATTATTTGTGTCACCCAAAGAGGAATTGAAAGAGCTATGCTTGGAGTATCACACTTCACTCAAGTGAGAGAAGGAATTCAGAGTTCCGATGTCCATTCACCATCAAAGATCAGGGATGCTTTCTTTTGCCAAGGAGTCAAAAATCAGATGGGCCACACACATAATGCGATTTGGAGACGACTGCTGAACTAGAGCTATTACTGACTGTATTCCATCGGATGTGAGAAGAACACCTGGCAACCCACCTACGAGATAGTTGGATTTCTTCATTAAGACCCCGAACAAACGTTTGATGCTCTTTGTGTTCCTGGAGCGAGCAGATCCCACTGGGTTAGCATGCGGCAGGGAAGAATGGAGACATTACTGGAGGCTGCTGGAGCAAGTTGATGAATAATGGGATGACAAGTGATTACAAGTGATGAAATAATTATCAATAGGTCTAGCTGGAGTGCAAATTAAGCAAGAAACATAGATAAAGCTTTTTTAATTTAGTGGGTATATGTGTGTGTGTATGTGTGTGTGCACATGTGTGCACGTGTGTGTGTGTGTGTGTGTCTATGTAGGGGGGTGGGGTGAATGGTTTTGGTCCACACTTGGTGGACTCAGGAGACTACATGTCGGCCAGGGATCAAATCCAGATTGGAGTCAAGCAAAACAAGTGACTTAAACCTTGTACTATCTTTCTAGCCCTGGACTGGGAGTTTGAAGGAATATAATAGAGAAGGAGAGGAAAAGGAGTAGTGGTGAGGGCAGTTAAACATCATTAACTATTCATGTGTTTAGAACAAAGGCATATGGTTATGAAAGAATTGAAGGAAGTGGTCTAGGAATGGAGAATTTGAGGGTTGAGATACTAAGGTTAAAAGACAAGTGAGGGACTGGGACACAAGATAGGAGCTGGCAACAAGCCTCATATTCTGCTATCCTGATTTGATTGTTGGCATGACCTGGCCCCATCACTTAGAGGCCCCCAACTACCACTGGTATGTACCATATGGTCCTCAGAACTGCATGACCCTAGAACTATTTCCTCCTAGCATTGAGTCTTTAAAAGTTGCTCAAGTATAACCAGGAATGGCACTCAGAACATATAACCACTGATTGGGGGAATCCCACAAAAATACTCAAAACAATAAAGAAGATAAGTAATAGAGAACCCTGATATCAGAATAATGACTATATTTGAGATTTAAAATGATGAAGAACTTTGGCAGTGAAGAGACTTTTTAATATTGTAACATTGAGAGATAAGGGTCTATTGCTTTATTTAATATCTTTCATTTTTATAGATTTCTCATTGTTTCCAAATGCTATTGAATTTCACAGTTATAGCTTTGATCTAAGCAGGTAGATTAGGGAAGCACCCCTATGGAAATGGAATTTCTGGAGAGTAGTAAAATCCTAAACCCTAAGGTTATCAGGACCCACTAT
Source organism: Sorex palustris (assembly GCA_028565675.1). Classification (NCBI taxonomy): domain Eukaryota; kingdom Metazoa; phylum Chordata; class Mammalia; order Eulipotyphla; family Soricidae; genus Sorex; species Sorex palustris. Next base: position 18,330,715 of record JAOXYA010000022.1, read on the forward strand.
GGCTACAACAACTAAGTCCTGATAAAACCTTTACCTGGAGCTAGCCCAGGCCAAATAAGACTTATATCACCCAACAGTAGATCTAGTTGGAATGAAAGTCAAGAAAAGGAGTTTCAAAAAAAGATAATCCAAACTCCACACCCATTGGAAACTACCCTAGCAACGGACTCTTATCTAGCAAGAAGCCCACATGGGGCAACTTGGAAAAAACCTTGTAAAGCCAACATGAACAAAAGAATCATGCTCATATGCTATCCGAGTCCATCTGCTGCTTGTGTCCACATGGCCAAGCACACGTGGTGCCTGAGCACATGTGTTGCCTGCATCTCCTCCCTTATGATGTATACTGGGGCTCTATCACCTTTGGAGAAGCCCATGTTCCCTCTTGAATGTGTTGCTTTCACTTTCTCTCCCACCTTCCCTTTCCCAAATAAAATCTCTTTCAGTTTTACTGCTCTACTTCTAAAATTCTTTTCTGTGAGAGAGGACAAAGACCTGGAAAGCCCTGGGGAAGGCCTAGGACCAGCTTTCTTTTCTCTCAAAGAAAATGACTTGCTCTAGCCTGAGACAAGGCTCCCCACCCATGGGAGCCCACTGACTTCATATTCACACCTCTGTATGTCTATATGATTCACTGTGCTAAAATTCACACCATTAAACTTCCCTTCATCTGATTACCAATGACCCTTATGCTCATTTCTCCCTTTAAACTTAGCAAAGTAATTTTCTTCGGTAAGCACTGAGACAAAAACTGTAAAAATAGGGGGAAAGGTTGTTTTTTAAATTATTTTAAATGGATTTTACTTTTTCCAGTCTCAATTAATCTTTTTCTAAACCAGGGGAACATATTTACTGGATTAATCATAATAAGCTTTGTCTAAACCTGGAATATCTTTTAAAAATAATTTATACGTGATTTGTATATTTATATTTCACCTTAGGTAATAATAATGAGAACAGTATGTCACGTGGACTCAGGGGAAATTTGGAAAATTTCTCAGTTCTGTGTTCTTGTCCCTCTTTTATTTTCAATACAAAACAATGAAACATATTAATCCTGCTCAAATTACAGTGCAGCAGTATTAACCAAATTTCTTTTTTTTATAAAGTCTTTATAGTTATCTTTCACTAAACTATTGCTGAACTGGTTTTAAAATAAAAGATTTAGACTGAGTCAAGTTATTGGGAAGGATAAAAATCTATCGGATTAATTATAGCATTTTCCATCAATATTAGAGAACTTGAGTTTTTATTAAGTAGACAAGCTTATGGAAAGTATTTTTATTCTTTCTGTAGCAGAAACAAAAATAAAAATAAATAAAAATAGATATTAATAAAGTCTACAGATTTTTCTAATTGGAATTTTCTGGATAGAAGAATGCATTCTAAGTATGTGTTAGAGGTAGCTTATGCTAGCAAG
>JAOXYA010000022.1:18334129-18353050 GCA_028565675.1 Sorex palustris
TAACAACAAAGTCTCCAGTGGAGACGTTACTGGGCCCGCTCGAGCAAATTGACGATCAACGGGAGGGCCTTTACCTTTACCTTTACCATGTCTGAAAAAGTATCTGTGAAATATATTGCAGGCAGAGAATTCGTATCTGCAATTTACAGTGGGCTTTTGTAAACGGAAAGGAAGATGGACTAAAGTGAAAGGGGCAAGACTATGAAGAGATAATGTGCAGAGCTGAGAAACATGCTTAGAAGACACCTCAAATGGCTGACGTTGGTGCCTGGGTGGTAAGGGCCTGATGTGAATAGAAAGTAGAAAGGATTATGAAACTCTTTCCAAGGGTTCCTGAAGAGGTACATGAGAGTATTGTTCCATACATACTACAGACGAGGAACTGAGTTACAGGGGGAAGGAACACCCGCAGATCTGAAGAGAAGGATCCAGGTCAGTACATTGTCTCCTGCTCACTGGCCTTACAGACCACTCAGTATGTGCAACTGTGACACCACAATTTTGTTTTGGGGCCACACCTAGTGGTTTGGGCTTACTCGGGGCTCTGAGCTCAGGGATCACTTCTGGAGCCTCAGGAGGACCGTGTGGGATGCTGGGACCAAACCAGGGTTGGCCTTTGTGCAAGGCAAGTGCCCCCTCTGCTGTACCATAGCTTTGGCTTCAAACACAGTGTTTTAATTTTTTTTTCCTTTACATCCAATGGTATGAGTGAGGCATAGTATCAACGAAAAGTTATTGCGAAGCCCTTGTCCAAACGTTTTTTGTAAGCTTAATAGTTTGGGTTACACCGTTTGAGAATGGATGACTGAAGTAGCTTCAGCTAACATTTCTTCTCTAGGTACAATGAAAAAGAAAGTAAAAGAGGGTAAAAATCCCCTCATGATGAGAATTCTTAGCATTTGCTCTCTTCACAAGTTCCCTATAGAGCAGACAGTGGGGCTAACTAGTCTTCCGTTGCCCATGGCAGCCCTAGAACTGGGAATGTACACAATCCCATCTTCTTGAAATGGATTTCTATTTATGGAAAGTGAATTCGACTCCTATCCAGGAGCCAAGGGCAACAAAGCGGATGGATCCTTCCAAGGAGCACGGATTAGTAGGAGGTCCCTCCCTAAGATTCCATTCCCTTGGTGATTGTTAGAGTTTACGTTTGTGGCCAAGTATTCTATCTAGCAAAGTCCTTGTGGCCATCCACTTGGGTGCCATATGGCACTTTCTGGGAGCTTGGGGAGAGATCGAAATGACCGCAACGCTCCTAAGGCCTTCTGAGGAGGTGACTGAGGACTTGGACTAGTGGCAAGTTGTGGAAGGAGAATACTTTCCCAGTGCGGGGGATTGTCTGGTTTGTTTTTGGGTTTTCCTCTTAGAGGAGATGGAAATAGGCACTTTCTCTCAAGGTACCTACATCTTTCCACTCAATATTGATTGAGTGCTAGCTCCCAAGTCCTTAACTCCAGTTTTTTTTTTCATCTGTTGTGGTTGATAATGCTTTTTTGGTCCTCTCTGGGTCTTGGTTTCACTCTTTTGGGAGTCGAGTGGTTTGGTCACACTCACCTGTGCTTCAGGGATTATTATGGCTTTGTGATCAGGGATCACTCTTGAAGGTGCTCAGGGGACTGTATGCAGTGTTGGGGGTCTGATGCGGGTGGGCAATAAATGGGAGTGGGAAACACCTTCCTCCCTGTAGCATCTTTTTGGCTGCTATAACTCACTATGTTGTAGAAAGAGAAGAGGTGGAGAAAGGGCAGGAAAAGATTGTACTTAACAACTTATGTCTTAGAAGACTTGTTTTCAAGGTGCCTTTTGAAATATAGCCACACGGGAAAATTAGTATTTCACTATCTTCATCTATGAGTAATTGGTCCCTATGGACTGGAATATTAGTTATAACAATGCAGTTCTTCATGTTTTAAACTAACAACTGGTTCAATTTTTTAATTCATCTGGGTCTTTTGTATCTATGTAGGCTATGGGTGTGCAGTACTGGTTTACATTTCACTGGCTTACATATCACGTAAACCAGTGAACACATTGTTCGAGGTGATGATTTGGGGGAACACTGGAGGTTTTTTCATTGTCTTAGGAATTTGGAAGAGTTGATAAAGATTAATGCAAACCTTGCATCTCAAGATTGAAATTTTGATCTGAATATTGAATTTGGGCTCTTAACTCAGGCCTATTACAGCCATTTGCTTTCATAATCTATGGGGGAATGAACAAGATTACAGAGCCCCATATTCACTTAAAACCACAGTTTTCTAGTGATATTATGTGTAGGGAGTTGAGTTTTGAACACCTAAATTTTCTGAAGCCTTTTACTTACTTATTTGTTTTGAAATAATATTGCATTATTACATTATGCAAGTTTCAGGTATGCATCATTCAAAGTATTGATGTATGTACATTAAGTTCACCACTAGAAGTCCAATTCTTTCCTTCATTGTACAAGTTTACCCTTTCAGTGAAATTTGCCCACTTCTCTCTCCCTTCTTTGTGATATCAGTGATTTGAATGCTAGGTGCTTTGCTCTGCATTTCAGACCATGATGGGCTCATTCAAAACTTAATGGCAATAGCAATGAGAGAAAAATTGGCTCAGGTATTTCTGGCTCTGCTCTGGTTTGAATTTGGTGAGAAGTTCAGGTGATACTTTATGATGTAGAACCAAAATGGCTTGTCCCTGGCGCTTTTGAAAACCTTTTGTTATCAAGTTGGAGGTTACTGACTGATCCTTTCTGGATCATGTTTTGACTCGCCATAGAGTTTGTCTGCATTGAGTCTCTGCATTGAGTTGCTAGCACATTATTCTTTCGTGGCGTTTGTGTCTTCTTTTATATCATTTCCTACTCTTAGTTCTAAACTTGAGACCCTTAGTCAATGCTGAATGAATGAATGAGCACCATGAGGGACACCAGAGAAATGCAAATGACACTGGAGCTGTTTGGGGTGAAAAAATGACCAAGTTGCCAGTGGCAGAACACCATGACCTTTGCCTTAAATCTTTTCCTGTGGAGAGCTACACCTATTGCAGAAGCTGGTTTCCCAATACTTGTGTTTTTCATTTAACTTCTTGAAACTAAACAATACATTAAATAAAAAAAAAGTTTAGCACAGGATGTAATTAAGATATCAGATGCAGGTTTGCATTACTAACTTACATATGAAGGTGGATTAGAAGAGTAATTTCAATAGCAAAGTATGAATCTTATTTTTTTCTTATTAACAAAAAGAAATTGCGTACATTAGTATTCTATAATACACTTCAAAATTTTATAAAAATTGCTATTTATTACATATTTATTACATAATAGAATAATATTTCCAGTCTATATATTATATAAACATATTCTACATATTTAGTAACTATATTTTTATATATTTTTACCTTGTACACAGGAAAAACAAAGTATGTTTTGGATATGTTTTAGTTTTGCCTTCAAATTACAAATTAACGTAATTCCTGCAGTTTGAATTAGCTACCCTTAATGTCAAATTTTGCCTGCTGTTTCTTTAGGAAGTTCTGTAATTCAGATTAGGAAATGATTCTGTTATGAAGAAGGTCAGCATAACTGCAGTCTGGTGAACAGTTTGTAATATTATGTCTATTATTGCTTTGAAAGATTTTTTTTTGGTGGAAATTACAGGGGCATTACACTTCGGTCTGAGCAACCAAATGTTACATTTCAACCAGAATTTCCTTCTGAAGCTTGTTCTAGGGCTCCATTGCCCCGCTCTTTAAATATTGGAGTTCCTTTGGATTCTTTTCAAACTCCTTTTTCTCTTTTCACTTCCTTTTCCGCTTAGTTGAATCACACTGACTGAGATCCTGTGGACTTCAAGGGAGGACCATGCCGCACAGCTGAGCGGGTTGTGTACTGCACAATTCCAGGAGGGGTTCTTCACTACCCTTCCCCGAGACACAGTACCATCAGATACTGTGCTAACTGCTTTTAACACCTCCCGGCTACACTCAAAACAACCTCTGAGATAAATATCTCTAGCTGAGAAAGGCGAGTTTAGGTATATTAAATTTGGCTATATTCAAACTTGTCTAAGGTTGCTAATGAGTGGCTGATGGAATGTCTGTGCTGTTTCCCTTTGATCTCTGCCCTTGGTGATGTCATCCTGGCCGCTCCTTGAGGGTCACACCTTAACGGCTCCCCACCCAGCCCATCTGATTCTGCAGGACGGAAGCAGCAGCCGCCTCATGGCTGTTCTCTGTTGCTGCTTGGTTAGTGGCCCCAGGAGTCGGGTCTTTTCTCTCCCCTCATCCAGGTGAATCCCAGGTCCCATCGATTCTCTCTCTATTGAATCCTCTCCTTTCTGAGTCAGATGTCACGCATTAGCTTGGGTCCTCATCGTTTTTATTCTGAAGGCATCCATTCTGTCAGAGCCAGGAAAACTCACCCAGCACTGCAGGCCTCTGGGTCTCTGCACTGCAGTGATTTCTCTGCATGCCACTGCTTTTCTACCTGCATGCCCTCATAGACCGCCCCTCAGTCTTCAACTTGTGACTCAGTTTTAAGTCCCTTTCCCAGGGCAGCCTTCCTTGATTCTTTCCATCACCCCTTTTCCCTTTCTTTAATTTTTAACCTTGTTTTCATAGCACATCACACTTAAATCTCACCTCACTAATCCCAGGACCATGGGCAGTGATGTACTTAACTCCTTACTCATCAACTCCTTCCCCTAGACTAAGAATTATTTGATGGCCGGGCTCAGTGCAACTTATCTTTGACTTCCTCGGATCCTGCAACTTTTCTGAGAAACCACCAATATGTGATTGAGGGAATGAATGACTTCTTCTTGTAGGCTGACTCAAAAGCTCTGAAGAAATGCTCACCAATACAAAGGTTCTGTGTCTTTACAGTGAATGCATTAAAAATTACACGCAGTTCTTACAAACGTGTGTGATTGAAAATAATGCAGTTATTTAGTCATGCGCTGTTCTACTTGGCCTCTGTGTTTGCAACAATTATTGCTTAACCTCTGCTTTCATTCAGACTGGCAGCGGCTTCTTCCCTTACCCTGTTGACCAGAGATTATCACTTAATTGCGTGATAATTTAAAAAGTGAACTCTGTGTTGAACTTTGGCTGGAGGTGTCAACGTTTTGCACTTATACCAACCAGATGAGTAAAAGAAGGTGCTTTGTTTATTTTTTTCACGATGCGCGCCCATTAATAATGGTCACTATACTAAGAAAACAGCTTGGATTTGGCTCTCGAGGACCTCATCTACTGCTAAATTGGAAGTTAGATACGCATGGGGTGGCTTTCACAGAAAGAATCTTATTCACCTCATTCAGATTCACATCTTGCTCTAGCTTGTCCCTGTTCATGTAAATTACTTTGCCGTGGGGTTCCTCATCTCTAAAAGTCGAGCTATGGACTTCAGCTAGCTGGAAGGACTTTTCAAGCTCAGATATCCTCCATTAGCTTGGGTCCCTACTGTGCGTTCAATCTTAGCCCCACTGCCCCCCCCCACACTGCCCCACCAGCAGTGCTCCCGTTGTCCATTTGTCATGCACACAGACACTCTTCAGCGTGTGGTTTGAAGCTAGAGTCTTTCTTCCGCTGAGAAGCACTGTGTCCTTTGGAGTGATGCCGGCAGCTGCTACTTCATCGGCACACACAGATCCCTCTACGAAGGACCTGGGCATCCTTTCCTTTTGAAAGCCCATTTCTGACTGTGTTTGCAGAAATGTAGGCGGGAGAGTGGATGCACCAAGATTCCTGTTTCAGCGCAGGGATATTTCTGAATTACAGGGACATTTTTGAATTGCCCAGATTTGGGGTTGTGAATGAACCTCCGAGGAATGTGTACTGGGAGGAGTGAGGAACCCTTTTCTCCTCCCCACCTTTCACATTACTTTGTGGCTTTTTTGTTTTATTTTGGTTGGAGGCCACACCTGGTGATGCTCCTGACTGCACTCAGGAATCAATCCTGGTGGTGCTCAGGGAACTATATGGGATGCTGGAGATTCAACCCCTGTTGGCTGGGTGCAAGGCAGGCACCCTGCCTACTGTGCCATCTCTCCGGCCTACCGTGTGGCATCTTCTTAAACCAAGTGTGTTTCCTGTTAGGTTATAAAGCTTTCTTCTTCTTTCCTCCCATACTTTTGTTGACAAAGCGCCTCAAACCAAATAACTGTCTCCGAAAGGGATGTCTTTATTTCAGGAGGTAAACCAAGCCTGTCCCGATTTGCTGGTGCCCATGAGCTAATTTTATCATCAGACGCAAAAAGGATTAAATCAGGTACAAGGTGTTTTTGATGAGATGCGCTTGGGAACTGTTTCTATAAAAACAGTTTTCGGGCAAGGTGGGAAGGCAGCTCTGGGCTGTTAGGAGTAGAAGGAAGATTTCAAGAACCGGGAAGGAGGGAGAGGAAAGAGAGGGTGTGTGTGTGTGTGTGTGTGTGTGTGTGTGTGTAGTGTGTAGGACACATATAGAGAAGCGGAAAGGAGGGAAAGGAGAGAGAGAGAGAGAGAGAGAGAGAGAGAGAGAGAGAGAGAGAGAGAGTGTGTGTGTTGTGTAAGACATATATAGAAAAGCAGCAAGCTTGGAAGGCTAAGGGGCGAAGTGTCTCCATCTGGGAAAAGTGAAGGACACCCGTCCTGGGGTGGGGTGGGGGGACAGAAAAAGAGAAGGAGTGGAGGAGGTCTGGACAAGAGAGTGTGTGGGGACACTGCCCAGCTCGGGGCTCGCGGGCAAGGCGTTTGCACAGGGTTAAGAGGCTCGGACAGGGTTAAGACCATCACCTGCAGCTCCAGTGCGACCCAGATGGGAAGTAGGAAGTGCCTCGCCTGAGCTTCCTGTATAAATAACCGCGCGGCTCCCAGTGCGGGGCACGGAGCTTGCGGCTGGGCTCCGGGGCATCGCAGCTGTTCTCCAAGGCAAGGAGGCGGGAAGGTCCTCCTCCTCCTCCTCCCCCTCCTCCTCCTCCTCCTCCTTCCCCAGCTCCTCCTCCTCCTCTCGGGTAGGTCGGCGAGCCCGAGCCCTGTTGCAATCCTGCAAAGTGTGGGTCGAGCTGTCGGCGGCCCGAGCATGAAGCGGCTCCACCCCCCGGCGGTGCGTGCAGCCCCCCGGAGCTAGTGCGCGCCGCCCCGGCTGCTGAGAAGCCCGCGGCCCCCCGGAGCGACGGAGCCGCGCCACCAGGTAGGTGTCTGGGGCTCTCCACAAACGCTGCAGGCGTTGCCAGCCGTGCCAGTGGCGTCGGATTTGGAGAAAAGAACCCGGCTCCGCGCGCGATCCGGTCGTTTTTTCCTTTTTTTTTTTTTTTTGCTTTTTCCCCCCCTGCGCCCTCCCCTGCCAGTGCTTGAGAGCCAGACAGAAACGAATTCATTCGGAAGTGCAGTAAACACCTGTTAACTTAAGAGAAGGTGTGTGTGTGTGTGTGTGTGGGGGGGAACCCTGTCTCCCAAAAAGGCGTCTTGGCAAGGTTCAAAAGAAGAAACTTGTTCCCTTTGTCATCGAGCAGCCTGTCGTGCGATTCCAAGATGCGACGAAGCCCTCCCGGCTCCCCAAAGGGAAGATCCGGAGGGGGCTTCATCTGAGACGCTTCCCTTCTGGGGATGCAGGGCAATGATACATCGTCGTTCTTCTCGGTGATGAAGAAGAGGCGCAAAGCGTTGGAGCTGGGCTAGGCAGAGGTTTGCATGATAATCCGGCAGGGAAATGCGGATGCAAGGGGGATGCTGGGGTGGGGTGCGGGGTGGGGGGCCCCCCTCTCATCCCATCCTACTCTTCTCCAGCAAGTTACCGCATTCCTTTTTGGGCAGAGGGAAGGTGTGGGGGTGGCCGACCCTTTCCAGGGCTCTTAGGCTGCTGTGATGTGATGAGTTTTGGGGATCTTGTTGTTGGCTTACTCAGAGTCTAACTGCAGGTCAGGTTCAGATTTCTCAGAAATCAACCCTCTCCTTGCCCTGCCTCCCTTTCTGGGAACATGCTCTGTCGCCGTGCCTTCAGACTTCAGACAGCCGGTCACTTTCCAAATTCTTTCCCCAGCGGGTACCTCCCTCCCCAGCCTGTTACCTGCGGGCTCCGCATCTCTCCGCCGGCCGGTTCTTCTCATTGGCCCTAGTGGAAGTCGGCTTGCAGGCTGGGAGGTGTGGATTAAAGAGCAATGCATGTAGCAGTTCTGCAGTAGCTAGACTGGGGGTGTGTAGGCCCGGGAGCCAAATAAATGAACTTTGAAATGAGTCAGTTTTTTTTGGGTGTGGGTAAGAGGCAAAAGGAGCCCAGCCGGTCTTCGCTGGCTTGCTGGCTAATTAAAGTTTCTGCCTGCGACTCAAGCTTTCACTGAGATGAGCATCTTGGCCCCTAGTCATTCCTCTCCTTACTCTGTTCTCACTCTCATCCTTCATCCCTCCTGGGTAACTAGCCCTGGAGTATTTCTAGAGGGAGAGAAGGTTGTCCAAGCAGATGTCCAGAGCCAGGCGGAGATAGCTGTGTTATAAAACCCCGGGGCACGTTTTCCCACAGTTTCTCATCCACCTAGCATACCTTTGACTGCCATTTGACTTATTAATTATCTATTTGTTTATCTATTTCTGTATCTGGGGCTGGGGACCACACCCTGTGGTGCTCAGAGTTTCGCCCTTCTCTGGGTTTGAGGTGGTGGGCTGGGAGGGGGTGGGCACCCAACCAGAATCAACTCAACCCTCAAGGAAAGCTTCCCGTGGGATTAGTTTCCCTGGATTAGCTCTCCCGGCTATTGCTCTTTTATTCCTTGTAGTGGGCATCAAGTGAGAAAAACAGGAAAGGAAAACAAGAAAAAAACCTCTTTTGTTTCCAACGCAGCCTCTTGACTAATTGAAATGGACTCACTGAGTGAAGAAATAGAAGGCAAACCTATGGAGGGAATACAAGAAAAAACAGGCTTGGTTGCTTGACTTTTTATTTAAAACAAACAGGAAACAAGCCAACCTTCCAACCCCCCAAACCTGAGATAACTTGCTGCTGCACGACTATGCTTGAAGTGAGGTCTGAGTGTGGTCAAACACTGTCCATTTGCCCAGAGTTTTACAAATATTTACAGTCATCTATGCCAAATATCTCTGTGCTGAGCCCCGAAGAACATTTTCAGCATTCAAAAGCCCCATTCTCATGAATGGGTTCAGTTTATTGGCAATGTAAAGGCATCCAGGATTCTAAACGAGGTCAGTTTAAGACTTGTCTTTTTAAAAAATCATCTGTTGTGGGGTCTCCCAGATTATAAACTGGGTTTTCAGAGGCAAATTCTACAAGCGGAGAGAAAAGATAAGGTGTGCCTTCAGAAAGATGAAAGCTTATTTTATTTTATTTTTTTTAAATTGAATCACCTTGAGATACAGTTACAAACTTTCACGATTATGTTTCAGTCATACAATGATCGAGCATCCATCCTTCCACCAGTGTGCATTTTCCACCACCAATGTTCCCAGTATCCCTCCCGCCACCCCTACCTAATCCCACCCCGGCCTCTGTGGCAGGCATCTTCCTTCTTACTCTCTCTCTACTTTTGGGCATTATGGTTTGTAATGCAGACACTGAGAGGCCATTGTGTTTGGTCCTCAGTCTACTTTAGAGCATGTATCTTCCATCTGGAACCATCTCTCCAACTACCATGTACTCAGTGGTACCTTCTCCATCCCAGCTGCCTTCTTCTCCAGCTCATAAGGTAGTCTTCCAGGACATGAAGCAATCCTCCTGGCCCTTATTTCTACTGTCCTTAGGTGCTAGGCTCATATTATGTTATTTTATATTCCGCAAATGAGTGCAGTCATTCTATGTCTGTCCTTCTCTTTCTGACGCATTTCATTTAAAAAGCTTATTTTTAATGTCTCTAGCAAGACCCTCTCTGCTTCTTGCAAGCTATCGATCGATTCAACAATATGAATACTTTAAATTTGATAAAGTGTATTCAATGTTTTTAAAGGTCGTTTCACTATTTTTGATATTTATATGTTGTTCTCCGGGCAGCAGAATCATCTGGGCTGTTTCTGTGGAACTGTGTGGCCTCCGGTCTTGAATGCCAGTGAGGTTCTCAGTGTTTGAAACCACAGTTTGCGGGAGAGGTCAGGAATCACGCTGAATCCAGGTGTTGGTGGAGGAGCAAAGTCCAAACAGTATTGGGACAAAATCTGCTTTGTGCAACTGATTGTTTTAGATGTGGGAAAGGGGCCAAGATGTCCCACAAGTCCTGCTTTCCTCTTGAAGTTTTGGGGAACAGACATCTGCAGCCATTGTTCCTGACTACAAAGACATTTGGGAGAGGGGAAGGGAGGGAATTCTTGCCTTAACTCATAGATGCTCCTTAGCTATAGAAGATCCTCTATCAATGTTTTTCAGCTTGGAAAGTGCAGGGAATGAATGCAGCACTAGGCATTTACTACTTCTCTGTTTTCTAAGTACGTTCAGAAAAATTAACCATGGGGCTGGAGTTGATAGTACAGCAGGTGAGGTGCTTTCCTTACAACATGGCTGATGGGTTTAATCTCTGGCATCCCATATGGTCCCCCGAGCACCACCAGGAGCGATCCCTGAGTACACAACCAGGAATAAGCTTACCATCAGGTGTGGCCCCAAAACCATAAAAAAAAGAAAAAAATTAACCACTATGGCATTGAGTACTGTTTGCCAGGCACTGTGCTGGATGCTGGGAATACAAAGACTATAAAGAAAAGTACAGAAGATTTGGCTGCTGTCCTAAAGCAACACTTGTATTAGCATGGTCATTCTGTTCTGAGTGGTGGTGGCCTCTGTGGGCCGGGTTGCAGCTAGAGGTGTGGGGCTTACTCCTGGCCTGGTGCTTATTCCCAGCTTGGTGCTTGGGTCACTCCTGGCAGTACTCAGGAGACCATAGCAGTTCCAGGGATTGAACTGGGGTTGACCGTGTGCAGGGAAAGTGTCTTAACCAGCTGCACTATCTCTCCAGCCCTAGTGTGGTAATTCCCAATTAACATGGTTTTACCTGACTATAAAGAATACTTTGATATGTTATTTCAGTCTTTTATTTGTGTGTGTGTGTGGGGGGGGGGAGTCAATATTTCTCTCATGTCATGTGAGCATTAGATAACTTGACAAGCCTAAGTTAATTTGTTTTGTTAATTATTTTAGTTCCAGTTTTTCACTTTTAGGCTTCTGTGGGGATCTTAAACTAATGCTCAAGCGGGCCCAGTAACGTCTCCATTGGAGATTTTGTTATTACTGTGTTTGGCATATCGAATACATCACGGGTGGCTTTCCAGGCTCTGCCGTGTGGGTGAGATCCTCTCGGTAGCTTGCCGGGCTCTCCGAGGGGGCGGAGGAATCGAACTCAGGTCGGCCATGTTGGCTGCGTGCAAGGCAAACGCCCTACTTGAAATTATTTTAGAATTAATTTTAATTTTTATTAATTTTGGCAGTTGCTATGCTACATATATCAACGTGAAGTTCTCAGTCTAATGCACCATGCTTCAGTAGTTAATTAAAAAATGGAAACAATCTAATGAAAGGAAGGAAAGTGCCCTGTGTTTTTGTAACATAGAAGAGAGTCCTCTTTTCTGTGGTTGATTGGCCATTCCATTCCATTCGTGGAACGGGACACAAAACGGTGTAGGTGAAAGACACATCCCTTATTCATAGCTGGAGTTGCTTTTGATCACATGGCTTGTAGCTGCTATTAAAGAACATTCTTTGAAAGCCATGTGTCCTTGGTTTCTGATTCCTCTGGAGTCATGAGTTTGAGTTTAAACTTTCAGTCATCCGGTTCTATGTCTTATGGGGGGGAAATAAATAAGGCATTTCATTCCTGTCTTTGTTAGTCTTATGGCTGAAGCTATAAACTTACAAGTTGTCCCGGACATGATGAGATGCAACTTTCGCTGGACACCTTCCTCGGCTATTCCTCCTTCCCCAGTGGAGTTTTTTTGTCCCTTGCATTTAATATGCAGGGAAGCGAGCTCTTGGTGGGTTGACTTGATTCCTTGAATTATGGATTCCTTCAGAAACTAATCTGGCAGACAGCTCCAAAAGTATATACCCTGTACCTCACTTTGCGTGGGATAAAGGAAATTCCTCTTCCCAAGTGGTTTTAAATTTGTATCTAATTAAAATTTCTATCTGTAACATTCACAGAAGAGGGTCATATTTACACATGCTTTAATTCATTTTGAGAAAATTCTTGATTGAGGTCTTCATGTGTTGGTGATTGCAGTGCATTTCCTGGTAATGTCATAACCCATGAAATCAGTCTTCTTGGGCTGCGTGGGGCTTTCTGAAATAACACTTCTTGATCTTGTTAATTACATCATTGTCTGACCTGCCTTTAAGTGGCATTCCCTTCCTGCTTCTGAGCTTTGTTGTTATGCCAGGCAGGGGGAAGAAAATTATTCAGCAGGGTTGTATGAAGTATTGTGGGAGGAAGGGGAACCTCTGATTAAAAAAAAGAGGTGGGCAGGGCAGAGTGTCAAGGATGAATGTAAATCACAATGTCAAAATATCCTGGAGCTGTTATTCTCATGCCAGATCCTACCTTCTTTGATTATTTTATATTAGGAGAGTTGGGAAGGGATTTTTTTTCCTCTTATACTGTACCCTGCAGTGATAATGAGAATATGGGAAAAAGGCATGAGGCAAGAAATGCACTTTTTAGAAAAATGAATGACATTTTTCAAATGTTAAAATATGATATCTTAGTTGTCCTGCTTCAGTCTTTTTTTTTTTTGGCTTTTTGGGTCACACCCAGGGATACTCAGGGGTTACTCCCGGCTCAGCACTCAGGAATTACTCCTGGTGGTGCTTAGGGGACCATAAGGGATGCTGGGAATAGAACTCGGGTCGGCCACGTGCAAGGCAAATGCCCTACCCACTGTGCTATTGCTCCAGTCCCCCTGTATTCATTCTTTAGGGTTCAGAGTAAACTTGTCCAATAGCATTCCTTTGCTGGCCTTAATCTCATTTTCCTCCCATATACTTCTACTTATTTATTTTATAGAAGAAAACTGAAAGCTTTAGATCTTATTCTCACCATAAAAATTCTAACTATATGAGGTGGGAACGTGTTAAGTAACCTTATTGTGCCAATCATTTCACAAGATATGCATATATTAATTATTTTGGGCCTTAAGTTTACTTAATACTGTGTATTAATTCTATTTCAATGAATCTGGGGAAACGAGAGCTTATTAAAAAGTTGTAACAGGCGTCAGCTTAGTTTCAATAGCAAATGACTGGGAAAGCAGTTTTTGCTAATAGTTAAGTTGCCTTTTCTAATGTGAAAGCTGTCCTTTCACCCACAATAATAGTTAATAGGAATTATATTTGCATGTCACTTACATTTTTGAAGATAATTACAAAATTGCAATATTGCTGTTAGAACTGTTTTGGAAAGTTTTGATGTGAAGATGTCAAAATTAAGAAATTATATATGGAGAGCTTTGTTTTTTTTTATTTCTTTTTTTTCTCTGAATGAGCCTGTGAAACCGTGATACCATAGACTTTTGCCTAATATGTAAAGCTGAGTAATAAATAGTGTTTTATATCTCAGAAGGCATGTGCAGTGAATATTTACTTCTGTCATAACTGAGAACTCAGTACTTCTTGGATTTACTTATGCTTGAGAATTTTTTGATCTATTATATTTTAACAAGTAATGACAAAGTATCAGACCTGTGATGCTATGTAAGTACTTATTGGCTTGAGCATTATTATTTTCAAAAATAATTGAGTAGATGCAAATATCCTTGAGCAAATTGCAATTCTCTGTTTACTGGTAAGCTGCTGTGGGAACAAATGCTGTTTCCATTTGTTCAGGCACTCTAAGGGATCTCTAAGGGAGCACTGCTTTTCTGATTTTACTCGTGTGCACTGATTTATCTAGTTGTTTAATGATCAGAGAGTGGGTCAAAGATGTGGATAGAAAGTAGGACCACAGTACTGACTACTGTGTTAGTTATAACTGTGTTATAGTTCTACCATAAGCCAGCATCCTACTTAATATTGATATTTATTGCCCTTTCTACTCAACCAGCCAACTGGTCTACCTTCCATATGAAAAAACAGTATTTAGGGTAGAGCTTCAGCAATGGCTGATGGCTAATGATGAAAGCCAACGTTTTATTAGACTGAATGAGTGCCCTTTGACTCACAAATAGTTTCTCTTCAAAACAAAAGCCAACAACCAAATAAATTATATTGGACTGAAATACCAAGGTCAACACAATGCTAATTTCAGATTGTGTTGACTGGAAGCTGATTCCTTGTTATAGCATTGTTAGGCAACAAGTGAATTTCCTAAAATGGCAGCAATGGGATTTTTGGAATCCTGTTTCTTTCTGCTCAGTTATTATTGGCTTCCTGAAAGATATTGCTCCATGGCACGAAGTGACACTTCAGCCTATATATTAGCTCTCCTGAAAGCCCTTCCCTTGCTAGTTATCCTATAGTCACACGTTCATATCTTGTGCTTTGGTTACCTCATAGAGTTGACTCAGTGACTTGCATGGACATGTAAACATTTTGAAATATACACGTATTTCCTCTTCTGTTTCATCCCTTGTTCTTGAGTAACCCTAAGACTTTGATTGCCTGGCCAGAAATTAAGACCTTAGCACAAATCAGTTGGAATTTTACGGACATTTGTATTCTCTCACATCAGCAATATCCAGATAATTCATTTTTCTAGTAGCTCTTTATCTTAATCTCTTCGTTATGCTTTATTTATCTAAGTTTTAAAGCTTCTTTTTTTCCCAGAAAGGTATACAGATTTAAGATAACTAGACAGAAACCCAAGTAAACATTATCTCTTCTAATCACATCATCTTTTCATGCAGTGAAATAAATGTTATGATTTGGGATAGTGAAATAGGCATGAGCTACAGTAGTTAAAAATGCTGTGAATGTTGGATCTCCCACCCTCGGCATTTTTTTTTGAGCAGATTGCTTTTTCAGGCTGCCAAGCGGAGTATGAAAATTCCTTATAACATCCTGTGTTTTCAGCACAGGTTCTGAAGTATTCCTTTCTTTTGGCAGTTCTGATGAAAACACTTGAGGAAAAAAGTGACTTTCCTGTTCTTTGCTATCAGTTTCTCATATAATGAACACTTTATAGCGCAGGAGACATTTACTGGGTAGGTAGAACTACCGATTCCCTATTCCTGAGAAATGAGTGTAACATCAGAGTCCTTGCATACTCTAGCCAATCCCTTCTGCTCTGTGTTCCGTTAGATTTAGGCGAGTGACCCTTCTAGAGTTTGGGTGAAGCCTGTCTTTACCATCCCACCCACAACCTCACCTCCAGTTTGAAAACATTTATACCTGAAGACTCCTCATAAGTTCCTCTTCCTTTTAACATGCCTAAATTCCCTTTCTCAGTGGGTTCCTGATATCCCCTAAGAAGTTCAATCACATTTGTAGTCACGGTAAAAGTAATGACAGTAGTTACTGTTTTAAACCATGGAGTGAATTTAAACATCCCCCTTTTGGTGGCACGGAACACTCAAGTCACTTTATTATTTTTAGGTAAATCATGAGGTATGAGGCAAAACAAGTTGAGCAAGTTGGTAAAGAATGAATTACCAGCTCTCTGGAAGGAAGACTTTTCTTCATTCCTGGAACGGGAATGGTGTGCATTGCCAGTGTACCTATGAAGGAACGGTTTCAAGGGAGAGTTGGCAGGAAATGCCAGTGTGTGGTCTGTCTTCCTGTGGGCCCCTCTTCTCCCTACCCCAGAGATTTTTCACGCCCTTTACTAGTGTTTGGGGGTGTGAAAGGGGGGAGTTTCTGTTCCTAGTGATTTCTTGTGGAGATTTGTGAATCTTCATAAGACACAAATGAAATACTAGGACATCATCTTGGTGACATTGCCAAACACCTCAAGAGTGTGTGTGTGTGTGTGTGTGTGTGTGTGTGTTGGTGAGGGGAGGGGCAGAAGTTTCATTCGGGACCCTCAGGATTCTCCTGATTATGTTCAAGAAGCTCCATTTCTAATGATTCTGTGGTGAAAGGATTTCTTGTTCAATAGCCCCCCCCCCTTTTTTTCTTTTATGAAGTGTTCAGTATGTGTCATTCGTTTTTAAAACATTTATTATTGATTTTGCCCAGAGTGAAAAACCAAAGGGCTGGTTTCCAAACTGCCAAGCGCAGCTTTCCACTTCTGTGGTGCGGCCTGGGAGATTGAGGGAAAGGCCAACTGGCCTGCTGGTCTCTGCGGTCTGTTTCAGCCCACACTTGCCTGCCTTATCTGAGAGAGGGTGATGCTTTATTTACAATTGGGTTTCTGTAAAATTCCAGGGCTTGAAAACAACAACAACAACAACAACAACAACAACAATAACAATGATTGAAGGTGACCGCATTAGGGAATCGGTGCTATTATATACAGGAAAACAGATAACTTCTTTAGATTGTTCATATCTCAAAGAGATGAAATATTCAACTACTTTCCTGACTCTGGTTTGCAAGGGTTGCCTTGATTGGAATATGTGGGATTTTTTTTTCTTTTATAAAACAAAATAGTTTGCTGCTTTGTAAGCAGTTTTTAACCTCATAGAATTTGGTATACTGAAATTATGCTTAAGTTATATACATCTTAAGCTACTCTGCTGAAGTATGATTGGCAGCCAGAAAGCTGGCCCCAGTCAACGTATGGAACAAGAAGTGCTCAGAGGAAAGTATTGTTAGAAGCAAGACAATAGATTCCCAATGGAGTCACTTATGCTATACCCCACAGTGCCAAATGGAGACTTAATTACAGCTTTAATCTCTCCCAGAAATGGAATCTCAAACCAGTTGAACAGGAAGTACTTGGTCAGCATCAGTGAGGTGATTTGCTGGATAGACCCCTATGGTCTTCTAGAGAAAGTGACCTTGCTATAACTGACTTACTTTTGACTGGAATAAATTCCTTAGATCTGCTTCTTTATATCTATAATAGTCTTATATCCTGTGTGTCTGCCTAGAACTCCTGTATGGGATGCTGCCTGATTCCTGAATTGCTGAATGAAGTCAGGAAGAGCTTAAAATTTGTTCAGCTGTATTTTGCTTTAGAAACTGTACATGTCTTGAAGGACAGCGTCATGCTGATAGGATTGTGCATTATAGTTAAACATTTGCTGAGAGGGCGTTTTTTTTCCTCTTTTTTTTGGGTCACACCCAGAGATGCTCAGGGGTTACTCCTGACTTTGTTCTCAGGAATTACTCCTGGCAGTGCTTGGGGGACCATATGGGATGCTGGGGATCAAACCTGGGTTGGCTGTGTGCAAGGTAAATGCCATACCTGCTGTCTCTCTCCTGCCCTGTGAAGGGTCATCTTATGAGCTCTTATCACAGACCCACAAAGTATTGATAGAAGGCAGGAGGAAACTTTTGAAGTTAATGGACATTCTAATTTTTTTTATAAGTTTCACAGTATTTAGGCATGTACTTGCAAATGGAAGAATAAAAGCATGTATATGGTAAGAACAAAGATGATGTTCCATAAACTTTTAACAGCTGCTAGATATGCTTTTCAAAGAAGGTTGTATCCAAGAGATGCCTTTTAAGAGATCTCCAACTGATTGTTCAGATTCATTAAAATTTGGCCTGTTTAATAAGTCATATAGGTTAAGACTGTGAGAAATAATGGATATTCTTGAAATACCTATGTCTGCTAGTTTGGAACAAAAGGATTTCTCTATTCTTAGCAGCTTCCTCCAAATGGACACTCAAGTATAACTAACATTTGTAGGGTGGGATGGTTCATTTCGCATCAACCCTACGCAGGAAACATTTACTGGGTACATTTCTTGTTTAGTTTGGGATTTACCTTTTTATTTTATTTATTTATTTATTTATTTTTGCTTTTTGGGTCACACCCGGCGATGCTCAGGTGTTACTCCTGGCTTTGCACTCAGAAATCACTCCTGGCAGTGCCCGGAGGATCATATGGGATGCTGGGAATAGAACCTGGGTTGGCTGCGTGCAAGGCAAACGCCCTACCCACTGTGCCATCGCTCCAGCCCCTGGATTTACCTTTTCAAAGGGAAAGATAGTTCATAACAAGATATACAAGCTATGTTGAAACTATAGAGATAGGGAGATAGCCAAATGGGGAGACTGAGACTGTGTTTTAAATTGGTAGTTCTTAGAGAAACAATGAATGATATTGTTCTAACATAACTGGGATGAGAGGTAAAATAATTCCTGTTATCGACTTTTTTGTTAAACTCCAGAGTTACACTTTTTAAAAACATCAAAATCCTGAATTTGGTAGGCAGGTTGTTATAAATTTGTATTCCTTTAGATGATAGCTTATTCATGTTTATTAGAATAAGAACACTGTCATGAAGCTTATTAAGTCTTTCTCAATAAATATCAGAGTGAAAGCCATTCATTAGAATCCAGCTTAATTCAGTTTTTGGGGAGTTCTCAGGAGATCACTCTTGGCAGTACTCTAATTAATAATAATAGTAATTATTATAATTATAATACACAACTCAATAATCGAATTAATCTGCTAATCAAGTTTTCAATTGAAACTCAGGGATTAGGTAGCAAATCTTAACTCAACACTCCAGGTGACTGGAGTTAGTCTTGTCTCTTTCTGCTAGGACATTAAGAAGTTAATGTAGCTGCTAGCTCTCATAGATGTTTTTCCATGAATAAAATTCAACTTGTTTTCCTCTCCCTTATTTTATTACTGCTGAACAATTTGCTATTGAAGACACTTTGGGGGTGTACAGCACATGCCAAACACAAAAAGGAATTTCTTTCATCCAAAAGTTATGGGGAAAAGAGTTTGGTTAATGTCAGGGGGGAGGGCATTTGGAGTTATTTTCTAAGGCAGAATTTATTATAATTGGCCACAGTCTTCTTTTTTTTTTCTTTTTGGGTCACACCCGGAGTTGCACAGGGGTTACTCCTGACTCATGCACTCAGGAATTACTCCTGGTGGTGCTCAGGGGACCATATGGGATGCTGGG
>JAOXYA010000022.1:18359487-18371481 GCA_028565675.1 Sorex palustris
CACAGTAACAAGTCTCACAATGGAGATGTTACTGGGCCCACTCGAGCAAATTGATGAACAACGGGAGGACAGTGCTATACTCTCGGTCACATACTTTCAATAAGTAAATGGTGTCTCACCCTTCATGGGTGCCACAGTTACCTCTTCACACTGCAAATTCTATTGTATCATGGTTGTATTTTAGAGCAAAGCACACCTACCTCCAGAAAAATTTTAAACTCATCAATAGTAATTAAATGTGTACCTAAAAGCACTAGAAAAATAGAAAGCAAAATCTAAGTCAGTAGTTAGATGGAAATAATAAGTATTAGAGCAAAAGTTTACAAAATGAATGATTAAAAATAACTTATAAGTGATGTGCCTGCACTAACTGGAGTTTAGTTCATCATTGGTCTATGCTGCTTGTAGAAAATTAACAGAATTTCACCAGAGTTATTGAGTATGGATATAAACAATTTCAGGGTACAGGATGAATATGAAAATAAAAGATGGCCTTTAGTACCATTTGATATCACAGGATGCTAACTTTATAAAGGAAGAACCTGTCTCTTTTGTTCTTGTATGTCACTTTGTACTGTTGTGAGGTAGGAAAATTAAATTGAATTCATTAAAGAATAAACTGAGATATAGTAACCCTTTCAACCATTTATTCATTTAAATGAGTAAGATAAAGATGGGAGAAAGAAATTATAGGCAAATATATCTGTGGCAAAAGGTATAGGCAAATGGAATCACCATGAGATGGTTACAAAGACATTTATGATTGAGATTTAGTAATGTACAAACACCTATCCTTTCACCAATATACAATTCCTGCCACTAATATCCCCACTTTCCCCGATGTCACTCCACAGTCTGCCTCCTTCTCCCTTCTCCTTCTCTCTTTCTCTCTCTCTCCCATCTCTCTCTCTCTCTCCCTTTAGTCACTGTGATTTGCAACAATGCTACTGAAAAAATATCATGCATATCACTTTACCTATTACCTCTTTTCAGCACTCAGTTCTTGTCCAGAGTGTCTTTTCCAATTATCATTACCATAGCAGTCAGTTCTCTGTCCAAATTGCACTCTCCCACAATTTTTGGGGCAAGATTCCTAAAACGGGTCAGTCTTCCTGGCCTACCATTCAACTGTCTTTGCATACTGGTTTTTTTTGTATGTATATTCTGCAAATGAGTGTGATCAATCTATACCTGTCCCTCTCCTTCTGACTCATTTCACTCAGCATGACACTTTTAATTCCATACCATATCTTGTCTTGCCTCCCAAACTGATTATCTTTTTGTTAATATTATTTACTCTGCAATGATTGACTTAGTTTCTGGCCAGTGATTTGAGTTTCCCAGATGGCAACTGAATCCAATGTGCATGGAAGGTTCATTGCCCTGTGGAGGATGAGGATAAGCACTCTCAGACAAAGCCAGATTAATAATACTCTAGAACAAATTCTGTAGCTGCTCACATTCAACTATGCCAATCTCATTATCTTCAAATTGTAACTCTGAAAAGAGATATACCACCTTTGATTAGTTCATAAGGAGGAGCCTCATAAAAAATCCTGTGTAACAATTCCTTTACATAAATAGTATAACTGATGGCTCTTCATTAGCATTTTATTGCCACTTTTTTTATTTTTTAAAGAATGGTAAAGTGTTTTATTAGATATTTCTCCAAATGAGACATAAAGAAGAAAAATAAGATGACAGTTTTTTCAACATTGTTAGCAATGGGTGAAGTATAACTCTAAATTTTTCCTAAGATACACACACTAGATTTGTTATAATTGAACATACAGATCACTGCAAGCCAGGGTTCATTGTCTCTTTCCCCAGGCACCACTAGATAAAATTCTGGTGGCTAGGTGTAGCCCCCACACTGTCGGAGTACATCAAATCCCTTCCAAGTTTGGCTGACCCATGCTTGGAATCATCAGATCCGCACTACCGGGTTGAGTTGAGCATAGCTGATCACAGCCCTAGACCCTGAGATACCGATAATTGTGACCCCTATAAAAACATAAATGAAATTTTAGAAAAGATGAATAATTTATTGCCACTTTTTAAAACACTATACACAAAATATACTAGAGCTTCACTCTTTCTGGTGCACAGTTCTGCTATGCAAGACTAAGAGATATTTTATTAGACCAAATACAAGATTTCAAAAATGTACTCTTTTTGACAAAATGTCTTCCAATATATATACATATATACATATATATTAGGATGAATCTTTAATTACTAATACGTTCAGAAGAATTTTTTAATTTATATTTTAATGCACCAGGCAACTAAGATTATAAACATAATTTTGTTGGGTAATTTATTTATGATATCACCATAATTGGATGAAATATAAGTAATCTCTTTTCCAATATGTTGAGCTGTATAGTTAGCTGTATCTCTCACTGCATCGCTAATGCATTGAATATTCAATGTTCTTAACGAGTTTGAATGCCCAGTTATCTTTTTCTGATGATAAAGTCCTGACCTCTATGTCTTGTAGGGAGAAAGTAATACTGAGATGGCAGTTATTTTGTCTTTCATATCGCTAACAGATAAAACTTTCATCTACAGTAAGTATAGTTAGCCTCGTTACCTTCCATTTTTTAATTCATGAAAATGAGATCATGAAGGTTGAAGTGGCCACTAATAAAAAAATTAGTGGCAATAAAAAGTAAGACTATCTTGATTGTGAAGACTTAAAAAAAAATATCCCGCCTTTGCAAATGTTACCATGGTTCAAATATGGTTCAAATATGAGCCCCATCAAATATGGTGCGGAGATCTTGTATTAAGTATTTTATGATGTGTTGGCGGCTGGGCAGTGGAGGTAATAGAGGTAATGGAGGTCTGCCAGGCTGCTGGGAGCAGGCAGAGGATCTCGGTTCCTGGGTCCATTGAGCCTGGAGTCCAAGGTCATAGAATTCCTCTTCCCTGGTTCTGTAGGGCTTTACTTGTGTGACTCTCAGCCTGAGAGTCCAAAAAGCGTCCTTGAGCATGGCAGCAGCCATGTCCATCTGCCCACATACCAAATTCTGCAGGATGGATATGTCATTTCCAATGTTCCCAATGTTCTCTCTTCCAAAATCTGACACACCATTTCATTGGTAAAGAAGCAAACAGCACTCAGCCCAGACAAGATCAGACCCAAACACCTGAAGAACGTGCCATCAGTACTCATCAATACACTGGCTTGGCTCTTCACACACTACCTGTTTGAATGCAGGGTTCCATCCCAATGTAAAACCAGCAGGACTGTACTACTGTGCAAGAAGGGAGACATCCATAACATTGGCAACTATTACCTGATCTGCCTGTTGTCTGTCGTCTACAAAGGCTTCACTTGATTCATCCTGAATAGGATTGGCAGAACACTAGATAAAGGACAACCATGCGAGTAAGCCGGTTTTCAAAAGAATTCAGCACAATCGACCGTATCCACACGATGACCAAGCTCATTGAGGTTTCTCGGGAGCTCAAGATGCTGCTCTGTCTAACATTCATTGATTTAAAGAAGGCCTTTGATTCTGTTGAGACTGAAGTGGTCATAGAAGCCCTAGCCAAACAGGGTGTTCAAACTCAATACATCAGGATCCTCCGTGAGCTGTATTAGGGATTCACTACCAGGATCTCACTAATCTACAAGAAAGTGATCATCCATGTCAAGAGAGGGGTTCAGCAGGGTGATACCATTTCACCAAAACTCTTCAGTGCCACCCTTGAAAATATCATGCAATGGCTGAAATGGGAAGGAATGGGAGTGAAGATAAATGGTTGGCAAGTACACCACCTCTGCTTTGCTTATGACATTGTTCTCATAACACCAAACATTACATAAGTGGCACAAATGCTGGCCGACTTCGACTGTGAGTGTGGAAAGGTCGGACTACAGCTAAATCTCACAAAGACAATGTTTATGAGAAATGGACTCGTTCCTGACATTCCACTTGCTCTCAATGGAATGAACATCTCCAAATGCAACAGTTATGTGTACCTAGGTCAAGAAGTCAACATGACGAATGACCTGGCACCTGAATTGCACAGGAGGAATAAAGCAGCTTAGAATGCCTTCAAGAACGTCGAAGAAATAGCTTAGAGGATGAAGAACCTCCAGCACCAGGCACATCTCTTTGATTCCACTGTTCTTCCTGCATAAACATACACCTCAGAGACCTGGGCCCTACAAAAACAGGATGAGAATGCTATTTGGGTCTCTTAAAGAGGAATCGAAAGAGCTATGCTTGGAGTATCACGCTTCACTCAAATGAGACAAAGAATCCGGAGTTCCGACCTCTGTCAACACTCAAGAATCGGGGACACTGTCTTGTTTGCCAAGGTATCGAAAATCAGATGGGCTGGACACGTAATGAGATTTAGAGACGACTGCTGGACTAGAGCCATTACCGACTGAATTCCACGGGACATCAAAAGATCACGTGGCTGCCCACCTACGAGATGGTCAGACTTCTTTGTCAAGACCCTGAACTATCGGTTTGAGGCTCTTTGTGTTCCTAGAATGAGCAGATGCCATTGGGCTATGCTAGCATGCAACAGGGATGAATGGAGATGTTACTGGCACCCGCTCGAGCAAATCGATGAGTAACGGGATCTATCTATCTATCTAATTATCTATATGCAATCACTATGTCAAAATCATAGCACTGTTCATCGATTTGCTCGAGCGGGCCCAGTAACGACGTCTCCATTGTGAGACTTGTTACTGTGTTTGGCATATCGAATATGTCACAGGTAGCTTGCCAGGCTTTGCCATGCAGGCGAGATACTCTTGGTAGCTTGCCGGGCTCTCCGAGAGGGGCTGAGGAATCAAACTCGGGTCGACCAGGTTGGCCAAGTGCAAGGCAAACACCCTACCCACTGTGCTCTCTCTCCTGTAATCATAATCACAGAAAATTTTTATCCACAAAGGGACCCAAAAAGGTAAAATTCCTATGAATGAGAAATAAATACAAAACATGAAGATGAACACCACCAAAATATTTCATGTTTCTGAGGGAAATTAAGAAAATTGGAACAAGTAGAATAATAGAAAAGACATACTGAAATGTCAACTCTCCCTAGTCTGTATCCCCACAGCACCTTATATTCTTTTGGCACTCCTAACACTTGTAATAGTACCATTATACTTTCTATTTGGAGATTGGGGACATAACTGGTCTGCAATGGGAACAGCAGAACATGGAACAGATCATTATTTTTTTAACTGCCCCTCTATTTATTACAGATTATATGCAATGGCACATAATTTTAAGGAGAAAATACCAGGGAAATTCTCCCCTTCAAACCAATAACAAGTAAGGTTTTTGAGAAGCAATTACTGGACTATCTACAAAACCTCTCAGATTGGAGAGGGAAATTCCATTTCTGGAGGATCCAAATATAATTCATCTTTTGGAGGACAGAGCAGCACCCAGATATGCTCAAGGATCACTTCTGGTGGGGCCTCAGGGACCATGTGCAGTACTGGGAATAGAACTGGGGTTGCACATGAAATCTTATTATTGCCTTAATCTAGTTTTGGTTTTGAATGTTAATAATCGTGAGAATGTGCTATCTAAATCTAAAATGGCCAACTATCAGTTTCGAGATAGTCAATATTTACTGGTTGTAGAATTCTGAGTGATCAATTCTTTTCATCTAACATTTGAAAATATGCCAATTCCTTCTGGCCGCTAGAATTTCTGGTGAAAAAAAAATTGCTGTTAGCACTTACCCCCACCAAAGGAAGGGTGCATTTTCTCAGATTTTATTTTTAATGAAGTAACATTGATTTTTTTTCTTTTTGGGCCACACCCAGCGATGCTCAGGGGTTACTCAGGGGTTACACTCAGGAATTACTCCTAGTGGTGCTCAGGGGACCATATGGGATGCTGGGAATCAAACCCGGGTCGGCCATGTGCAAGGCAAACACCCTACCCGCTGTGCTATCGCTCACTCCAGCCCCATCACCTTAATTCTTTTTTTTTTTTTTTTGGCCTTAAAAATGATCCCTGACCATTTTGCTCTGAGTTTAAGTATCTTTTTACCCCCCAAGGTCAGCATGCTCTTGCAGTAGGCAGTGGGCAGACAGGGAGTGTCTGACTTGACCACTGGCCAGCATATTCTTTGTCTTCAGGAAGACCCAGCCTTTAAGTCAGGGCTTCCCACTCCAAGTCTGTTCCTAGACCTCCAGCTCTGTGGAGCAGAGAGGATCCTGGAGTAAACTGTCCCATGGTTAAGTTCACTTGGAAACTAGTATGTTCTCTATTCCGCTCTTGTAGGGAAGTTATGCATATTTGCATTTTAGAGGCTCTGTGGAATCTTGCGGTTAAAGCAGAGCAAGGGGGATCCTGTGTAACTTCTCCTAGCCCAATATTTTCATTTGACCATGCTGCTGTTTTTTAGTGGAAAACCTACAAGCTTTCCCAGCACCCTGAAGAAGACTGCTGTAGCTTCTTCTGGGTAGATAATTCTTGATTTTGCTGCCATCGAGAGCAAGGAATTGGATAGACGTTCCTTCAAAGAAGCCATCCCTAGAACTAGGTTCTGGTTAGAGGAAACTGAACATGCTCTACTTGTGAAGGTGGGTTCTGTTAAGACTATTTTCTCAGCCTGATTATACAGAAAGAAATGTAGTAGAAGACAAGGAAAGCGGTACAGGACAAATATGGACTTGGATCACACTGGCATGACTAATTTCATAATATATAATGTAGTAAAGGTGTGTTATGTAGCAAAAGAAGTAAATATTTTGGAGTTATAAAGAGAGGTTCTGTAAAATTATGTGTACTTGAAGTTCAGGTATCTCAAAGTTGTTAGTGACATGTAAAACTTCTTTCTCACTTTCCTTCTCCTTTCCCTTCTTTCCCTGTTTCTGCCGTCCTCCCCTGCCCCCCCACCCCGTTTTTTCCCCCTTTCTGCTTGTGGATTTAAATAACCCAAATGTAAAAAGCCAGAATTTTCCTTTTCTGGCTTTTGCAATACATTCTGTCAGATAATACCACACAATTATAACTCAAGTGATGGAAACCAGCTCACAAAATTAAGCTATCAAAGGAGAGACAATTTGTGGGTTTGCTCCCTTGTGAGCAATATTTACCTCGCTCATTTATGTTGGAAGCTATTTCTGTCAGCCACGAATTAGGGAATAATGAAACACACAGTTGTTGCTTGTTTTGATAACCTAGATAATTTCACCCGAAAAGAGTTGGTGTGTTGGGCCTGGCCTGTTTACCTTTCAGATTAAAGACAGGATGTGCTGAGCAAAAAGAAAATAAAGTCCAGCCATATTCTTGCCTTTTTTCCATTACATTCCGTTGGCGCTGAGTAGTTAGAACTCCTTTTACTATTCATTTCTCAGGAGCCAAATGGTTTTTCCAATGTTTAAAAAGTGAAAGGAAATATAAAACTTTTTAGACCAAGCCCTTCTTTTCCTTGGGGCCTGTTAGGTGACCTTTAAGAAAAGCCCAAGTGTGGCGTGGGAGACAGTTATAATTTTGGGTGATTTGGAGAGAAAGAGAGAGAGCGAGAGAGACAGAGAGACAGAGACAGAGCGAGACAGAGACAGAGAGGCAGATAGAGACAAGAGAGGCAGAGAGAGGCAGAGATAGAGAGACAGAGGTGTGTGTGTGTGTGTGTGTGTGTGTGTGTGTTTGTGTTACTAGTATGTTGTATATGTTCATCCACATGGATTGGTAACTTAAAGGAAGCAAAGGGTCTGCAGTGTTTTTGTCTTTTTTATTTTTATTTTTTGGCTTCTGTCTGATCATTTGCACTAGGAGAAAGGAATGTCCTTTTTCTCCCACCTCTGTTCTTTCTCTCCAGTGTGGCCTGGTGGTAAAAACTAAAAAAATCATCTGCACAGTGAAAGAGTTATAAAATATCATGAAAAAGAAAGGGTAAAGTATTTGTCAATCATAGATCCAATAGGAGATTAATATTCAAATATATGAACAATGTATGCAAATTAACAAGGATAAACAAACAGTGCCATTAAAAATGGGCCTAGGCTCTAAATACGCATTTTGGCAACAAAGACAGGCTGTGGCCTAACAGACACTTGGAAAAATATTATCTTGGCTTATATTAGGGACATGCAAATCAAGACCAATTTCAGTATAACCTCACACCTATTAGAATGACTATTACTAGTGAGTTAGCAATGAGTGTTGATGAGGGCGTGGAGAGAAGAGAAGCCTTATACTGATGTTGGTAGGGATGTAAATTGGGAGAGCCTTTATAGAGAACTTTAAGTTTCTTGAAAGATTAAGAGTAGAAATACTGTATGATCCAGCTATTCTACTTTTGGGCGTTTACCTAAAAATATGAAAATGCTCTTTTGGAAAGATACATGCATTTCTATGTTGATTGCATCAGTTATTCACAAGAGCCAAGATGGGGAAATAAGCAAAGTGCCTGTTAATGGATGAATGGATAAGAAAATGCGGCATATAGAGTAAATACTACTTAGCTGTAAAAAGGAAATCTTGCCATTTGTGACATTGACCCTCGAGGAAATTATGCTCTGGAAAAAGTGAGGTTTTCTTTTATGTGAAAGAGTTAGCGAACATGTAAATAAACAGAGCTAAAAAACAAAAGCAAATACTTAGATTCTGACAACATAATGGTGGGTACAAGAGTGGGTAGGAGTGAATGTTGGTAAAATGAGTAGGAGGGGGGTAACAGTTGGGAGGTGAATGCAAACCAGACTATTGAGGGCATCATAGTATGGTAGAGACGTTAAAATTTAAAGTGGAATACTCGATATGCCAGACACAGTAACAACAAAAGTCTCCAATGGAGATGTTACTGGGCCCGCTCGAGCAAATCGACGATCAACGGGAGGGCCTTTACCTTTACCTTTACCTTACCTGGTTTGATATAAATTGTTTGACAATACAAATGCTTGCAATTTCCACCATTAGAATTTGTATGTTATCTATGTTTTTTTGAGATATGTGTCATCCATCCTGAATTTTAAGACCATAATCTCTAATAACTTATAGAATAAGAAGTGCAAGAAATATTTCTATTGTATTAAGACCAAACCAGTCATCTGCTTTATCATTCTGTTTGAAGTCATGTACTATGTATATCTAATTCAGTTATAAGTATTAATCAGTAATGACTTTCTATTAAATTGTGAATAATTTAAATTTTACAATGTTTTTCTATAATTTTTAAATTGAGTGTGTGATTTAAAAGAACCTATTGGCTTTCAATTCCAATATTATCTAACCTAGTAGAAACAGGTGCAAGTGTGTGTGTACACACACACATATATATATGTATATATAAATGTATACATACATACATAGATAGACAGATATATACATATATGTGTGTATGTGTTTATGCTATTTTCTATTTAACCTTACTTTTCATCTGCTTTAGTTCCCTAAGTATGCTGTAACAAATAACTATAAACATGGTGACTTAAAATAACAAATTATTTTCCAGGAGTTGCAGAGATTCTCAGAAAAAAAAGTGTCATCACGGTTTAGTCTTTCTGGATGATCCAGGAAATGTTCAGTTCCATGCCTTTTCATTAGCTTCTTCTAGTTATTGGAGATGATTTACATTCTTTGATTTATAGATACATATCCCTGTCTCAGTTCTGACTTGGTCTTCTCTTCAGTTTCTCTCTCTATTATCTTTAACTTCACATATATAGCTAATTGTCCATCTATATATACTTCTGTATTTGTATATCTGGAAGTTAGAAACTAGGTTTAGGATCCCGCAAAATTCATACTAATGGAATAAGAAGTTACTTATATATTTACATAAATATATCTTCAGACCCTTATGTCAAATTAGGTATAATCTAAAAATCTGAATGAAAATAATTTTGGGAGACACAGTTAACTGCAATCTCATTAGTTGTTTTATTGTCCTTTAAATTTTGTATTTCTTGATTTTCTGCTTTTCAGTCTTTCTTCAGAATTAATGTTTTCTAAGAAAATTTTTATTTCTTTCTGCATTCTATTTTCTGTCAGATTATCTTATTCATATAAAGACTTCTACTATTTTACCTGTCTTTGTTTTCCTTCTAATGATTTGATAAATGTCAAATATTCTACAGTGTTCCATGTAACTCTTTTCTATCTTTCTTTATCTTATACACGTTTGTTCAAAACTTCTGTTCATTTTTGTAGAGTGTAGATGATTTGTTTTTGTCTTTCATCTTAAAAATCAGAGTAGGAAACTGTTGTTTTATCTTTCTGAGAGTTTGCATTTACATTTTATATTTTATCTTTCATGCAAGTAATGTGTGTATGTAGATGAGGAGGAGATATCAACTAAAATTGTATAAAATATTTGAAGCTTTTGTTCCTTTTGTTCTTGCGAATGTACACAAAGTACATGTGCCAGGATCTTTATTCAATTATGTTATTCCAGGTGGTGGAGGGTTATTTCTGATAACCTTAAAATAAAGCATCATAATTTTTTCAATTTTAAATACTTGTTTTTCTTAGTCACTTCAGTATCTTTATAGTATCTGCTGATTCAAAGCTGTACTAGAATCTCGTATGTCTTTAGATATAATACCCATCTGAAGAAGAAAACTATACAGAATGAATTTAGCTGGTTTTCTCAGGCTTGACAACCTTTATAATGATTCTTAGCAATTGTTGTTATGGCAATAAATTTAAATTCTATGTAAAAGTCCCAAAACAGTGTTCACATCTGTTCATATTTCTATACATATACACATATCTATTTTCTATGTGCATGTATCTATTCAAAATATTAAACTATGCTATTTAATTGATAAAGGTTAATTTTTTTTTTGCTTTTTGGGTTACACCCAGCAGTGCACAGGGGCTACTCCTGGTTCTCAGGAATTACTCCTGGCAGTGCTCAGGAGACCACATGGGATGCTGGGAATCGAACCTGGGTCAGACCGCATGCAAGGCAAACACCCTACCTGCTGTGCTATCACTCCAGCCCCACTTAAGGTTAATTTTAAACATTTTCTTTTTTTTCTAATTTCATTAGGTGTTTTGTGAATACTTTGATTTTATGTCATTGTTAGATTTACTGTTCTTGCAAATTCTACTGTTTCAAGTTCTATGGCCCTGATTCAGTTTTGGTGGGGTGGGGAGGCAGAGAGAAAAAATTCTATTCTAATGTATGAGCTCCAAAACAATCATTTTAAAGGCAGCTTCAAAATGCTACATTACTATAGATTAGTTCCTTCCTTAGGTAGAGTATTTTTTACCAGAAAATATTCATTAGTACTGTTTTCTTAGAATATATGAAACTCCCAAAGGAACAAAGGGGCAAATGAGTTGAGTTAAAACTTTCCAATAGATATCATGTTTATAAAGAACTTTGCTCACCTATCAGTTTTTTTATTCCAAATGTGTGGTCAAAAATTATATCCCTCACAGCATTAAAGCATATTCTCTTCTTAATTCTGAGTATGATTGAAGGTATAGTAATGTCAAAGTTATGTTGCTGCATTATAATCATAGGAATTTACAGCTTAATGCAAATAGTTTCAAGGAAATTTATGTGTGACTATTTAACTATACAGATTATATGCCAAATTATTCAGGAAAAATATATGTGCATGTAAACAAAAATATATTTTGAATTATATTTATATAAATAATGTCACTTTATGGGATAAAATGATCCAGCTAACTCTTTAATAACAAAAAAATGAATTACAACAGCATATAGAATTCAGAAATAAGAGAAAAGAGAATATAAGCTTTACTTTCAACTCTAACTTAACGGTTTTGATATTTTGAAAGTATAGAAAAAGGTATCAGCACATTATTGAGGAAGAAAATGTGATGGTTCTGCAGTCTGCATGGGATTGAGCAAAGTGAGAATGAAGCCAACCAGGTAGTAACCTGCCAACCAACTCAGGGTTTGTACATAATCGAAATACCTACATTGCATCATCATCAATATGAATGGCATTATTTCCTATTTTCATATATTTAACTATAAATACTTCAAAAGTATGTAGATATGCCTTCT
>JAOXYA010000022.1:18428497-18441310 GCA_028565675.1 Sorex palustris
TCAATATGTGTCAATATACCTCTTCCAGAAACTCTGGTGAATTTTTTAGGGAAAACAAAAGCTATTTGAAAAAGTATATGGAACTATGAATTTGTAACTCATTTTTAAAATGAGTTCATACACATGGCTTCATAGCATTGAATTGTAAGAGAAAACACTTAACCTTGTTAGGATTATTAATGCTCTTGAACTGTGGTACCATACTAATCAAGGATGAACATGATTTCTGTGTTATAAATAAACAATGGTTGGCGTATTTGTTTATTAGTATAGTTAATACAGAATTTTCAAGTCATTCTTAACAGTTCCTTCTGAACCCAAAGAGAAATTTCCAAAGAGATTCTTTCAATTCAATTGCAGCTAGGCCAATATCCATTTGACATAGTTTTCTCTACCAAATTTGAAAAGCATACAATATATTTTATTGTACACTTAGTGTGAAAATGTCATTATCTAATCATGCCCTACTGCTCACAATTTTGTGTACTAGATAACATTTGAGGATGATCCAAATAAAAATAATTTATAGATAACAATCATTATGTATATACGTAAAAGAAGGCTGTAATAATGAAAAGCAATTGAGACAGGAAAGAACTAGAAATTTTGAATACTCTATACCTTGTATAATCAGTTCCTTTGGACAATTTCAAAACAGCAATTCAGGATATCTGTAGCAGTCGCTTTATTTTGGTACAGAATAATTCTGAAGAAAAGGAGGACCTAATTCAACATGAGAAAATGGCTCCACTTGACATTTTGTTATTCTTTAAGCAGTGTCTTAGGTTTCAAGCCTTTATTTTTAATTATTGCATGTCTGGAGGAATAATACCATGATAGTACTGAAAGAACATACACCCTAACTCCAAGCAGAACTGGAGTCCAATCCTTACCAGTGTGCATGACTGGTGGGACCAGAATACAATGATAGCCTCTTCCTAGGGTGGTTGTTAGATATTAGCCATCATGTGAGTAAGGTACTTAGCAGATTTTGGGTGCATAGCAAGTGCAAGCTGAATTGTAGCTGTTTATCTGATTACTATTTGATGGCAAGAAGTTTTATTAGGGTTAAAAATCTCAGGGAAACAAAACATCCACAAATCTCAAACAGCCATCTGTTTCCAGCAACACTCATACTATGAAACTCAGCTCCACTGAAACAATTTGGATTCCCTCTTAAAACTCACCATAATGAGATTTGGCCTGCACCAGAGAAAAGCCATTAATGACCTAATTGTCCAATCTAATGGCCTGTTTTCAGTCATGTTCTTATTTATTTCCTCTGTGGCATGTGATGCTATTGACTATTCTTATCCTTTTTTTTTTTTTTTTTTTTTTTGTTTTGGGGCCATATCCGGCAGTGCTCAGGGCTGACTCCTGGCTCTGTATTCAGGAGAAGAGTTCTGGGGATCCAGTCCCGGTTGATTGTGTAAGGCAAGTGTTCTACCCCCATAGTATCTCTCCAAGCCCCCTTTCTTAATTCATTTGCTTTCCTTAATAGTGCTCTCTCCTGCTGCTTCTCCAATCTCTTTCCTGAAATCACAGTTTTGAAGGGGTATTTTTCCTCCACTTCCTAATTTCATCCTCTGTGAATTCTTCCCTTAAGTTCATGAGGCAGAGTCTGTGCAGTTGCAACAAACATTTATTTAGTAGCTAGTAGGCATCTATCCCTTTTCCAGGAGTTGGAATCACAGGAGAAATGAGATTGAAGTGGTGGAATCTCTCAGTGCACACAGATTTGAATTCTTCCTCAGTCCATTGATCACTCAGCCCCTTGCAAACATTACCAGGTAGTTAGACAGGAATATGTCATCAGTTGCAACATTTCTGAGCCAGCATCCCTTTTCCTACATTCCCATGATCTGGAGAGTGATGTGTTGACCTGAGAATGTTCCCCGGGGGACTGGAAGGTGACTAGTCCCATGGCTGCCAGACTGAGGACAGTCCTACTGACTTCTATCTAATGCTTTATATGACTGGAAAAAAATATGTGCAAAACTGATGATATCTCAGTTTGTTTCTGCGTCCTTTTCTATCCTGTCCAATCTTATCCTAAAGCATGATACTATGATATACTCAGGGGAAATGGGCTATGTAAATAAACAGATACTACTGAGAAAATATGCAAAGAACTGTAATGAGTAATCACAGGACGCCTTCGGGGCTCTGAGGAGGCAGCGAACTCATTTTGAGTGGGGAGTGTTTAGGAAGGGATGACTTCCTGGTCCTAATTGATCTCTTCCCATTCTTTGTCTCCATCCAATTCATGGCCTGCTGTATGGAGATGCCAGAGGAGAAAGGACCATTTGAAAGAGAATTTTTTTCCTGGACAACAGTGAGCAAGAAGTCAAAAGCTGATCATCCTTTTTTGGTTCTTGTTTTAGACTCTTGATACTTGAAAATCTCTTTCAAGCCATAATCTTAAAAAGACCAGATGATATATTGATAATATATGGCATCCTAGTTTTCATTTAGCACTGCCCGGACCAAACTCTATTGGAACGCTCCCCTAACTATACAGTTTTGACTTAACTCATTTAATCTTACTCTTTTAATCTCATTTCCGTAGTTTTTTGTCTATATCACAGCCAGCTTGGAAATTTCACTCCAGACATTTCTCAAGACAAAGAAAATTGAATAATGATCTGTATCAAGTTACTCCTTATTTATTTACATTTGATAGTTTTCCTCATTATAGTACCATTTTGACAAGGTTTGCATCTCACTGCCAGAGAAAATGTTAGTTTAGTCCTAAACTCTGCTGGGCTGTAGTCTCTCCCTTTATTTGGCAATAGTGTATTTTGTTAATTTTAGTCTTTTGTTTTTTAAATAAAAAGCATGTGAGCCTATTGCACACTTTGGCTTTTTCTATTTGTTTTTATTCTCTTTCTTTTCTCAAGGTGTATGACTACCTCCTATTATTTCTATGATCTCATCTTTTTTAGATTGGGGAGGCTTTCAAGCAGTGCTCAGGTGTTCTCAGGGCCTTTAATAATACCTGACCATCTGGGCCTGGAGGTTCAATGCCCAGTGGCTCTGAAAACCTCAAGAACTATATCATATGGCATTTGAGGGGTCATGTAGTACTGGGATGGAACTTGGATCTATGGCCATTGTATTATGTCTTTGGTGTCAATATAATTAAATCTCTTGGGGGGATTGAGGGTAGGGGTTTGGGCCACACTGAGTTCACACTGGGTTTCTCCTGGCTCTGCATTCAAGTATTATTTCTGATAAGGACTGGGGAACCATATTGAATTCTGGGGATGGAACCTGGGTCTACCACGTGCAAGGCAAGTATCCTACTCACTATGCTGCCACTCTATCCCCTGATTAAATCTCTTATTTCTTCCTTACTATCTCCTGAGTTTTCCCAGATGCTCCTCTGATCAACATTTTCCATTAGACTTTAGGATGTATGGATGAAGAGACTCTTGAGATGAACACAGATGAAAAAATCCAGAGTTAAAAAATATGATTTCAGACAGACCATGGGCATGAAACCCATGGTGTTAGAAAAACTATAATTTGGTATTGAGGGAATGTGTGTGAAGAGAAGCATGTGAATACTTCATTCCTGGGTGTTGGGGCTGATTTTGCATATATTTTTTGTTTAGTTTTTATTTATTTTGGGGGGTATACCTGGTGATATACCAGGGTTACTCCTGGCTCTGCACTCGGGAATTTTTCCTGGTGGTGTTTAGAGAATCTTCTAGATGTTGAGGAACAGAGCCCAAGGGAAGCACTTCACCCCCTCTTCTATTGCTCTAGCCCCCTGTAGGGAGTTGTTTGAGTTACAACTTAGAATTGAATCCTTAGTTTTCACAATTTGGCATATATGTCATGATGGAAACAAATAAAGATTCCAAGAAATATAACTTAGTTTTTTGTTAGTGTTTTGTTTTTGGATCACACCTGGCTGTGGTCAGGGTTCATTCCTGGCTCTTCACCCAGGGATCACCCCTGATAGTGCTTGGGGGAACACATGGAATGCTGGGAATTGAACCTGGGACAGCCACATGCAACACAAGTATCCTATCTATTGTACTATTGCTTTGTCCCTTAGAACTTAATCTTAAATCCAGTTCTATTAGAAGAAAGTCTAGATTCACCAGAAAGATCAACTATAAAGACTGAAATTAAATGACCATAGCAGGATCTAAGTCAAAGTCTCAGAGCCAAAAATTGAGAGTCAGAAGAAAATGACATTGGAGTATATCCAGGTAAGGATCAGGTAAGGGGCTGAGATCCAGGTGCAAGAGCTCTGAAACTAAGGGCTTATTTGCAGTTTGGCTTCATAAATTGGTGTGCTCAAAAGGGACTCTAGTGGATTTAGGTTTATTTGCAGACATAGGGTAGAGCAAATATCGAAGATGAGGTGGGAAGGAGAGTCAATTCTTAATAAGAAATTTGAAAGCTATTTTATTAAGCAGCTGGAGTACAGTGGGTTTGGAGCTTACCTTGCATGCAGCTGACCTGGGTTCAATCGCCAGCATCCCATATGGTCCCCTGGGCACTTCCAGGAATAATTCCCAAGTGCAGAGCCAGGAGAAAAAATAAAACCAAAAGCAAAACCCCCCAATAAAAGAAAGTTATTTGATTAAAAGCACTATAGCACAGTAACACTGTCATCCAGTTGTTCATCGATTTGCTCAAGCAGGCACCAGTAACATCTCCATTGTGAGACTTGTTGTTACTGTTTTTGGCACATCGAATATACCACGGGGAGCTTGCCAGGCTCTGCTGTGCGGGAGGGATACTTTCTTAAATTTGATTAAAAATACAGAATAAATAAAAATTTTAAGTAAGAATAAGAAATGATGAAATTTGCAATGATGGGAGCCTTCAAACAACAGTATATAGAGTGAGGCTGATGGACCATGAGACAAGACAGTGGAATATTTGTCACGGGGTTATTGAGGATGTTAATGGGACAAAGGATAGCTTTCTATGAGTGGTATTAGGAGAATTAGCCCTAGATATTAGAAGAATTTTCTTGTGGAAGAACACTTCTAGCAGGCCAACCAAAGAGCATCGTGTTCAGTTGTATGTATGGTGTATGGCAATCAAAGTGAATTTTCAGATTTATGAGGGATGTGGTCCTAAAGCGAGACTTTCTTGAGAAAGGTGTTGATTTTATGTTGGGCATGATGCTTTTGTGATTTTTTAAAAACATTTTTTTGGGCACATCCAGCAGTGCTCAGGGCTTGTTCCTGGATCTGTGCTCAGGGATCACACCTGAATGACTTGGGGGACCACATGGGGTGCTGAGGATAGAACTTGGGTAGGTCATATCCAAGGCAAGCAGCCTACACACTATACTATTGCTCCACCCCCTGCTTTTGTGATTCTTAGTGCAGAAACTGGCAATCTTTGGGGGCTCTAGAGGTGATCATTTGGAGATTGCGACTGTCAAAGTAGGCTGAGAAAAGAGAGTGAGAAGAAGAATGAAGATAAGCCTCTCCTTGAGAAAAAAAGGCAGGAAGGTAAATGTCTCAAGGATAGGCATCATGAATGACCGGAGTATGGATAGGCTTTAATAGGAGAAGAGATACTGGCACTCACCGAGTGAGGGAAGCCTCGATGGAGAGGGGGACAGGCACAAGTGTTAGGTGTGAAGGTTGATGGTATACACACCTACCTTTCCCTGAAAAGTATGAGACTTTTTTTTTTTTTTTTGCTTTTTGAGCTACACCCGGTGCTGCACAGGGGTTATTCTTGGCTCTGAACTCAGGAATTTTCCTGGAAGTGCTCAGAGGACCCTATGGAATGCTGGGATTTGACTCGGGTTGGCTGCATGCAGGGCAAACGCCCTACCTGCTGTGCTATTGCTCCAGCCCTGAGATATTCTATTTTGCAAAGAGAAACAAGCTCTTTTCTGAAAGGCAAGACAACCGATAATTTAGATTTTGTGAATGAGGCTGTCTAGTCCACAAGGACTGGGACCTTTGTGTGAAAAATGTGCCATGGCGTGACCCTAAAGGGATTTTGTGTTCCAATAAGCCTGCCCTCGATGAGGTGGTGGGTTGAATTTGATCTGTGGACCATGGTTTGCTGACCCCTGCAAGAGAGGCTTAAAGCTTGAGCTGAGGATGAGGAGAGAGTATTAGAGGTTTGGAGTAGTCTTTCTGGGAAATAGAAGATAGGGAGTGTTGGTGAGTGGTCAGAGGGGCATCCGGTGAAACCTCCGGGGTCACCTGGCACCGGAAAGGGTGTGTGGTCTGTCACCATGCCATTTATATTTTATGAGCCTGTAGCAAGCAATTCTAAGTTCCTTCCCTGTGATGCAAGAGGTTGCTTACAACCCCCGCTAAGCACAGGTACCTTTCCCCTAGAGTACGAACATGGGAGTCAGTTGCTTCTCATTCATTTGTGCAATAGTTCCATTTTCTTCATTTTCCAGCTAAAGACCAAATATCTGTTAGTGCTAAGCATTGGTTGCTTACTTTACCAGAACACACAGGGAACTGAACCCTCCCTGGACCTGTGCTACCGTTGCCAACTCCTCCTTGCTACGGCCTGCATCCACCAGGCTCGTCTTGAGCTCTGAGGACTGGTGACTAATGTGGTGACTGTTTGTTGGTCAGAGAAGGTGAAGTCATGCAACAGCTATGATTCCACACACAC
The DNA here is from genome assembly GCA_028565675.1 of Sorex palustris. NCBI lineage: Eukaryota > Metazoa > Chordata > Mammalia > Eulipotyphla > Soricidae > Sorex > Sorex palustris. Next base: position 18,435,125 of record JAOXYA010000022.1, read on the forward strand.
ATGCATCAACTGTTTTATCTGGCACCCTCCACCCCACCCTGCCCCCACTGTCTTCCTGTCTTTGGAACAAAAAGATTCTCTGACTTCACACACAGCTGTCCAGCGGGCTGCAGACACAGAATGGAATGGAGTCAGGAAGAGAATGAGTCAGTGTAGAGCAGTGTCGCTCACATTCATCTCTTTCTCCCCAGCAGTCACCCCCACACCAAACACCCCCATTCTCTTCTTTGCCAGAACTTATAGCTAGGGAAGGAGCTCTTTGCCTCATTCCCAAGGTCATTCTCCAGGGAAGTGCCTTTTGGGGGAGAAAGCAACTTATGTGACTGGTGGGTTGTTCATTCTTAGCCTACCTCACTGAGTTCTGTCATTCACAGCTCATGAGAAGAAGGTAGGATTTAAGGGATGTGAACCATTAGTGGAGTGGCTCCTTAAACATCTTCTAGAAGAAAGGACACATTCACACACACACAGTTTAAGAGTCAAATCCATACAAGTTAGTTATAACAGAGTAATGTTCCCCTAGTTGGAGGGGTCCTATGATAGGACAGAGAACAACGCTAATTTTATTCCCTGCTGTTGAGCATTTTATTAATCCACGAAACTGCATGAAATTGGTCCTACTAGTTGGGCATGAGAATCTGCCTGGTGATCTGGACTGAAGCTTAGTTATTATCATGACTAGTGTTTTTTTACTTGGATCCGTGTTATCATGGATTTAAAAGCCATGACCTATAATAATAACCCCATACTTATTAATCTGTGATTCCCCGCCCCCCCGGCCCCGTCTGAGCTCTTTCTGGGGGGAATTCCATCTTGAGTCCAGTGTGGTTCAAGTCAAGGGAGGCTTTGACCAGTTGCAGTTTTTCCGACCCCACGGACCACATCCTGCTGTGAGGCCCAAAAGCAGGCTCCTCAGAAGCCATGACAAGCTGCAGTTAACATTAAATCTCAACTAGGCCTCAGTTTCTGTTTCCCCAGAGCAAGACTTGCAGTTTCTGGTAAATTCCCAGTTGAGTATTTCACCTAGATAAGAAACTGGGCAGTTGGATCTAGCTAATCATGAGGGGTCGCCGCACCCTTCTTGGAAAGTACCAGTACCAAACCATAACTGGTACCTGCTGTCTAATTGCTGACCATTGTTGTAATAGGGCAATGCTAAAAACAGACCAGTATATAAACCACTTCTTAACGGAACCCTACATTAATGCTTGTGATTTGGAGTCGGGGTCCTTGTCAAGACTCCATTGTGTTGGATGAGACTTGGACCCTAGCTTGAGCTAGCTCTGACTTGGGCTAGTAATAAAGTCCCTTTGCTTTTGCGTTATCGTGTGTGGAATTTGGTCTCTCCTCAATTAGGGATGTGAAATTTGGGCACAGCAATGCCCTTCTCCAACTTCCTAGAACCGGCACTCTTGTGGCTCCCCCTTAGCAAAGTTATCTTTCCTCCTCTTTGTCGTGGGTCTCCCAGGGGACTGCACTTGGCTCTCCGGTGGAGGAGGAGAGAAATCCAGGAGGCTGGAGCGGGCAGAGCAGCTGCTGGCCCATCCCGCTGCCAACGCTTGGCAGCGAGGTCCTGGGGAAGCAGACGGCACCTGGTTCACACAGGACCAGCACAGCTGGTCCCGCGTTTGACTGGCAGAGCGTGGCTTCCTTCGTCACCAACGTGACTGGCCCTGTGATCTCGCTGCAGCCTGCTGAAACCGAGAGGGACCCAGTGAAAGCAGTACACCTCCGTGGAGCAGGTGCAGGTCCCATTCTGCTAATGAACAATGGGCACTTTGCACACGGAGGCTTTGATCTGAGAGCAAAAAAGCCCTTCTGTTGGAGGGGATGCTGGCTGAGGCAGGCAGCAGAAAGAGGCACGGGGAAGGATGCTTTATCCCAGAAAGCCTGGGCAAGAGCAGTCATCGGATAATATGTAGAGGGTTGGACACTGCTATCTCAGAGAAGTCCTTGAGAGAAAACAAGGTATTTGTGCAAGGATCTATGCTTGAAATCACAGAACCCTTGGGTGGGCAGTTGTAGTCAGAATTATTTCTGGGGCTCCTGCCCCATCATTATGAGCTGTTTCCCTAGCTTGTGCTTAAATATTTCAGGTAGACATAAAACACAGTAATTACTTTGGTGGATTGTATGTCTGGACCACCTCCCAAATGAATAAAACATCTTACCTATATGAACTATTCCCTGTCTTCTGCACACTGCTTTCTGTTCTGTCTTGACTTTATACTTGTCTATATGGAAGTTAGCTATAAATACAAAGGCAACTGTCCTGTGTTCCAAGAGATATTAATACAACATTTTAAATGAGCATAAACTAAAACAAAGTTAAAAATGTATGAATAAAAAATTAGATACACTTAAAAATTAATTATATGTTCCTTCTGCACAAAGACTACAAAAGCATTATGTAAATTCCTTCCTTCCTTCCTTCCTTCCTTCCTTCCTTCCTTCCTTCCTCTTTCTATCTTTCTCATTCTGTGGCTTGAAGATACTTGCTCTCTCTTGAACATGTGTATGCATCTCTTTATTTTTCTCTGAGGCTTTTGCCACTCTGGAGAAGCCCCATGTTCTCTCTTGAACATACACTTCTTTTCTTTCTCTCCCCTGACATCTTTTTAAGTAAATTTTGTTGTGTTTTGGGGCTACACTTGGCAGTACTCAGGAAATACTCAGGAATCACTCCTAACAACAGGCTCGAGGGACCATTTGAAATGCCCAGGATGAATCCACATCAGTCACACACAAGGCAGATGCCCTACCCCAATTTCTCTCAATGAAACGATTTGGCTACAAACACACATACATACATACATAGACAAAGTTCTACTAGAGGAAAAAAGGAAAGCCCTATATTTTAAAGCCTCTTTTCATAGAGGCTTAGCAACATGTATCGACTAATTTTATTTACTTATTTATTTATTATTTATTTTATTAGTGAAACACCATGAGGTACAGTTGTAGACTTACAAACTTTTGTGCTTGGGTTTGTTATCCAGTGATCGAGTACCCATCCTCCACCAGTGCCCATTCTTCACCACAAATGATCCCAGTAGCCCTTCCAACCCCCACACTATCCCTCCCAGCTCACCCCACCTCTGTGGCAGGGCATTCTCTTTTGCTCACTCTTTACTTTAGGGTGTTGTAGGTCACAATAGAGGTACTGAGTGGCCATCATGTTCTGTCTATAGTCTACTTTCAACACGCATCCCACATTCTGAGAAAGTCCTCCAAACATCCTTTACTTGGTGTTCCCTTCTCTATCTGAGCCACATTTTCCCCCAGCATGTGCTGCCGGCTTCCAAGCCACGGAGCAGACCTCCTAGTACTTATTTCAACTACTCTTGGGTGTTCAACTCCCATTCTGTTACTTTATATTCCCCAGATGAGTGCAGTCTTTCTATATCTGTCCCTCTCTTTCTGGCTCATTTCACTTTGCATGAAACTTTTCATATAGAACCACTTGTATGTAAATTTCATGACTTCACCTTTTCTAACAGGTGCATAGTATTCCATTGTGTAGATGTACCAGTTTCTTTAACCAGTCATCTGTTCTCGAGCACTCGAGTTTTTTCCAAATTTTGGCTATTGTGAACAGTGCAGCAGTAACATAGAAGTGCAGATGTCATTTCGACTGTACTTTTTTGCCCCTTCGGGATATATTCCCAGGAGTGGTATTGCTTGGTCAAATGGGAGCTCAGTTTCTAATTTTTTAAGAATCGTCCATACTGTTTTCCAAAAGGGCTGAAGCAGTTGGCAATCCCACCAGCAGTGAAGGAGGGTCCCTTTCTCACCACACCACTTGCTTTTGTTCACTTGCTTTTGCCAACACCACTTGCTTTTGTTCTTTTGGGTGTGGGCCAGTCTCTGTGGTGTGAGATGATATCTCATTGTTGTTTTGATTTGCATCTCCCTAATGCATCTTCTCATGTGTCTTTTTGCCATTCATATTTTTTCTTTGAGAAAGTTTCTGTTTATTTTTTTTAACTTTTTTAAGTTTCTGTTTATTTTGTTGCCCCATTTTTTGATGGTGTTGGATGTTTTCTTCTTGTGAAGTTCAACCAGTGCTTTGTTTATCCTTGATATCAACCCTTTGTCAAATGAATATTGGGCGAATATACTTTCTAATTATGTAGACTGTCTTTGTATTTTGGTCACTGTTTCTTTTGAGGTACAGATGCTTCTTAGTTTAAGATAGTCCCATTTGTCTATCTCTGTTTTCACTTGCTTGGCCAGTGGCGTGTCATCTTTGAAGATACTGTTAGTTTCAATGTCATGGAGGGTTTTGCCAATCTTGTCTTCAATGTACCTTATGGATTTTGGTCTGATGGTGAGGTCTTTAATCCATTTTGATCTGACTTTTGTGCATGGTCTTAGGTCAAGGTCTAAGCCCATTTTTTTGCATGTGGTTGTCCGGTTATGCCAGCACAATTCGTTAAAGAAACTTTCCTTGATCCAATTCACATTTCTTCCTCCCTTATCAAAGATTAGATGATCATATATTTGGGGGAAGTGTCAGTATATTCAACCCAGTTCCATTGATCTGAGGCTCTGCCTTTGTTCCAATACCATGCTGTTTTAATTATTACAGCTTTGTAGTAGAGTTTGAAGTTGGGGAGGTTGATTCCTCCCATTTTCTTTTTCCCAATAATTTCTTCAGCTATTCGTGGGTGCTTATTATTCCATATGAATTTCATGAGTGTTTGCTCCAGTTCTTTGAAGAATGTCATGGGTATCGTTATAGGGATTGCATTGAATTTGTACAATGCTTTGGAAGTATTGCCATTTTGACAATGTTAATTCTCCCAATCCACGAGCAGGGGATATCTTTCCATTTCCTCATATCCTCTTTTATTTCCTGAATTAGCATTTTGTAGTTTTCTTTGAACAGGTCCTTTACTTCCTTAGCAGGGAACTTAACTTTAAACTTAATTTTACCCAATTAGCTCCAAACCAAAGTCCACAGTGAAGACTGTTTCAGTGTGTACTAGAAAATGCCAAGTACAGGGGCTGGAGCAATAGCACAGTGGGTAGGGTGTTTGCCTTGCATGTGAACGACCCGGGTTCGATTCCCAGCATCCCATATGGTCTCCCGAGCACCACTAGGAGTGATTCCTGAGTTCAGAGCCAGGAGTAACCCCTGAGCATCACCAGATGTGACCCAAAAAGGAGGAAAAAAAAAAGAAAATGCCAAGTACAGTGAATGAATACTTCAAACAGTACAGACTAGCTATAGAGAGTTCTCCTGTAATGATTCCTATGTAGTCTCATATAGAAACGTCAACAAAGGGAAAAAAATTCTCATAAAAGAAATTAATGCACAACACAAATCACATGGCAATGCCCATGATCTTGGCAAATATTCATACTGAATGAGGTATTTCTTCTACTTTTCTAGTATTCTCACTCTACAATCCTGTGTGTGCCTGAAATTCACCACACCTTCCTTCAGCAAAGCTATTAAGCTTTGCAGCTTAAAGGATCCTAAACACTACATCTGATACTACTCTTCTCCCTATAGAAGGTCTATGACCTCTTCTGTTCCTTTATTGTTTCAAGGGAAGCACTGCAATTAGAAACAAATTTGAGGACTGGATAGGGGAACTTAGTGAAAGAGCACTGCCTTGAAGGTGAAACCTACAAATTTAATCCTTGGTACCCCAATCCCATATGCACCCCATGCTTCCATCCAGGTTGCCCTCCCATTTGATCTCCCCAAAGTGTCAGAGTCCTTTGAGCACCACTGGGTGTGTCTCAAAAACCAACAGCAAACAAAGGAAAGAGGAGAGATATATTTTTCTAAATGATGTCTGTCTCAAAAGCTTAATGTGTGTGTCCTATCTGCAGTACTATCACTCAAACCCCATAAATTAAAATTTTTAAAGAATACAATAAAGCATTCTTTGTAACATTACTTTCAGTGAAACTGGCTTTACAGAATCATTTATTTATTAACTCTGAGGGCACTGCAATGAAGAATGGGATAGCTATTGGCACAACTTTGGAGCTGTGGATTTGGTTTGTGCTGGTATACCCACTAATTTATCTATCATTGCTTTTGCATCATTAACACAAATGTCAGTAAGCAAATAGGGCAAACAATGCCTTAAGGGGCTGCGATAGCACAGCGGTAGGGCGTTTGCCTTGCACGCAGCCAACATGGCCGACCCGAGTTCGATTCCTCCG
>JAOXYA010000022.1:18487740-18500575 GCA_028565675.1 Sorex palustris
CATTGTATAACTGAAACCCAAGCACAAAACTTTATAAGTCTATAACTGTACCTCATGGTGTTTCACTAATAAAAAAAATGATAAAAAATAACAAAAATAGCAAAAGTTAAAAAAATTGCATGTCAGCATATAGATATTTATGTGTATATATATGTATATAGAATTACATATATGTATATCTTTAAAACCAGCATAAAATGCTACTATTATTTATAAAATCTCTATAAAATAGTTGAGAAAATTAGCAATAATTGTAGATCCTTCACATAAGTTGTCACTGGTAAATACTGATAATAATCATATTACCTCACAGCCATACCTAAACCTATTGAAAAGTCTTGGATACCATCTCCTTACTAAAGAAATTACAAATTAACTTTTATTGTTTATTGTTTATTATACACAAGATTTGTCACATATACAAGGAGAATCTGTGTATGTGCACATGTGTGTGCATGCATGTGTGCGTGTGTGTCTGTGTGCAAGTATGCGTACACCTGTGTGTGAAATCTTGTTGGGCCCACATCTAGCAGTGCTCAGAGAGTCATGTTGTGCTGTGCCTTAGACATGAGGTCTAAAGCAAACAATGAATTTACAGTAGATCCATATCCCTGATGCCTATAGGGAAAAAATTAATGTTGACCCTACAAACACAAAACCTATAAAATTATACTTATCACTGACAGAAAAACTGCAAAATAAACTATTAGTAGGTAGGGAAAAGAAATATGAAGCTGATATGTTTTTTCCAATATGTTTTCTAGGCTAGAACTAGAAAAATAGTGCAAGGTTACGTCACTTGTCTTGAATGCAGCTGATCCTCCTTTGGACCCCTGTACTATACCTGGTCCCCTAAGTAGCACTGTAGCACTATAGCATGGTCTTCCCATTGTTCATTGATTTGCTCAAGCAGGAACCAGTAACGTCTCTATTGTGAGACTTGTTGTTACTGTTCTTGGCATACTGAATACACCACGGGGAGCTTGCCAGGCTCTGCCATGCAGGTGGGATATTCACAGTAGCTTGTTGGGCTCTTTGAGAGGGACAGAGGAATCAAATCCAGGTCGGCTGTGTGCAAACACCCAACCCATTGTGCTATTGCTCCAGCCCAGGTCCCCTAAGTACCACAAGGAATATTCCCTGATCACAGAGCCAGGATTAAGCTTTGAGCACTATGGGGCATGCCCCCTCTCAAAATTAATGCTATAGCCTGAATTAAATAATTTTTTTTAAATATATCTGGAACCAGTAATCTGTTCTCAGGCACTCAGGTTTTTTCCAAATTTTGGCTATTGTGAACAGTGCAGCAACGAATATAAAAGTGCAGCTGTCATTTCGGCTATACCTTTTTGCCACTCTAGGATATATTCCCAGGAGTGGTATTGCTGGATCAAATGGGAGAAACTTTGGTACATCTATACAATGGAGTACTATGCAGCTGTTAGAAAAGATGAAGTCATGAAATTTACATACAAATGGTACTACATGGAATGTATCATGCTAATTGAAATGAGTCAGAAAGAGAAGGACAGACATAGAAAGATTGCATTCATCTGGGGAATATAAAATAACAAAATAGGAGAGCAACATCCTAGAATAGTCAAGTTTTAAGTTACAGGAGGTTGACTCCATGGCTTGAAGGCCAGCCTCACATGCTATGGGAAAGGACAGCTCAAACGAAGAAGGAAACACCAAGCAAAGGGTTTTGGGAGGATTCTCCCAGGATGGGAGATACACGCTGAAAGTAGACTATAGACCGAACATTTTTGCCACTCAATGCCTCTTTTGCAAACCTCAGCATCCAAAAGGAGAGAAAGAACAAGAGGGAATGCCCTGCCACAGAGGCGGGATGGGATGGGGGTATGAGAGAGGTGGGAGGGTTACTGGGATCATTGGTGGTGGAGAATGGGCACCGGTGAAGGGATGGGTACTTGATCATTGTCTGACCAAAACCTAAGTACAAAAACTTGTAAGGTCAACAACTGTAAAAAAAAATAATAAAAAAATCATTCCAAGTTTTTTTTAAACGAGCAATAAAGAAATGCTTCTAAATACATAAATAAAAAAATGCAAATAAAAGGAGGCAGACTGGGAGGTGAGAGAGAAAGTGCAGTCATTGGTGAAGGAAAATTAATGCTTGTTATAAGACAATCGTTGAAATTTTTTTTACCTGAAACAACTCAACTATGAATAAATTTGTAAATCATGGTGCCTCACTAAAAATGTTTTAAAGGAAGGACTTAAATTTGAGTGAAGGCCATAAAACAAGCTCTCTTATAGACAATGGCCAAAGAAAGAAGTTCTCCGATACGGCCAATAAAACAGAATTGAGATTACAAGGTGGAGGGTGGGGAGGTAGAAGGATATTGTCCCTTTGGAGGTGGGTAAATAGCATTGGATGTATGACAATAATATTAATACTATTGCAAACCATGTTGCCGCAATAAAAATTGATTGAAAAATTAAGCAAAACAAGTTAAAATCCCTTATTTGGAATACAATCCTTTGTTCTCCTCATTTTTCTCCAGATATATCTCAGAAAAATTACTCGATAACATGCTTTAATTCGGTTGGCAAATAATCCATTTATTATAGAGGGTATAGATTATTAGTTAATGAAGTATATTGACATAAAGGGGTATAGCATAGAACTTTACACTGTCTTTTAGCTCATAAATCAAGGCCTTCTACTTAGAGATGTGTTCCTGGGAATTCTGCATAATCTGACTCATAAATTTCAAGTGTGAAAGTGTGAATTATTTTATAAGGTTTATAGTATTATGGTGAGAACTAAGTGAGAGAATGCGTGGAAACTGCATTCCTCAGTACTTGGCAGAGAATAGGATCTTAAACACTGCCCAATTTGGTGATGATTAAAATGAAATGTGTATAGTTAATTCCTTACCCCAGCTTTCCTCTGCTATTTGATTCTGGATGTGTGATTGGTAATTGTTGTTTTCCATATTTTTCTATGGAATGCATACATGTTTGAACAAGGGCCATGAAAGTTGTCAGCTAAAATCAAAACAGAGAAGTAAATAAAATTAAACAAGTGTCTACTGAGTAATCAAACGATCCCTGATTTTTCCTTGTGACAGTGACAAGACATAAATGGTATAATCTTAATTGCATTTGAAATCACATCAATAATTTGCAGTGTTTTATAGGAAAGTTGTCATTCTCAAATTCTCTAGTGTGCTTTTCAGATGTATTTGAAAAACTCCTGAGACTGTATTTAAATTATGACTGTCCCATTTTCCATCATTTGACTATGGAATCCAAATATTTTTTCCCAGGGACAAAGCCTCCCTCTGTTACTTTTGCTGTATTAAATAACAATATTAATGGAATGGGGAGATAGTACAGCATGTAAGGTGCTTGCCTGTGTTTGATCCCTAGCACTCTGTATGGTCCCCTGAGCTGTACCAGAGCAACTCATCACCACACAGCCAGGAGTAAACCCCAAACATTGCTAGGAAGTGACCTCAAAATCCAAAAACAAACATGAAAACCCCAAACGATATTAAGCTTAAATAAATAAAGAACATAAATTGTGTATCATAGTGCCAAACATGTGATCCTTCCAGTAACAACTAATCTTCCCTTTTCATTGTCGAAAGAAATCCAAAATTCTTACTGATAAGTTTTCTTACTTTCCACAGAGAAAATACTGTCACAAAAGGCTCACTGTCCATACTTCTAATTTGTCATCTTAGTCTTGAAATCTTTCATCTAAATATGATCCAATTGCTTTTTATCAAGATGGATGGTTCTGGTATCGTACTTAGGAGCTTAGCTTATAAGTTTAACAATAATTTTTTGAGTGATTGAGGTTCTGTGGTTTATAATAGTATCCGTTATAGTTTCTCATGCACATAATTCCAATACCACATTCATCAACAGTGATTTAATGACTTTTTTTAAGGGAAGATATTTTAGAGGTTAGGAATGTTTCTTTTAGCTGGTTGCTCTTCTGTCTGGTGAAGTGGAAAGGAATGCATTGCTCCCTGTCCCAGAGCTAACTTCTGAGGCCATATTGGTGACTCAGGGATATGGTAACTAGTGACAAGCTGTCAAGAAAGCTCAGATTGAAGGAGTTACATGCAGTTTCTTCCAATCCTGGTCCACCCAACCCAAGCATATTGTTGTTTTATTAAAAGGGTTGATTTGGGGAATGTTTTGTTTGCCATGCAATGTCATGCCTTAAACCCTTGGTTTCCAGCCTTTATTTATATGTCTAATTGTTGCTATGGAAATTCAATATTTAAAGAGGTAATTATTGCTGATCTTGTTGCATGTGTCCATTTCTGATGTCCAGCTGTTAGCTCTTTAGCTCCAGTCTAGCAGATTAATTACTGCTATTGATTACTTTGAGCTTCTCTCTTCACACCTGCAGTCTGTGTAATTAGCTGGTGGCCTCCTCTGAAAATTAGGAGCAGTTTCATTCTGGCACTTTGCCACTTCCCAGCCATGTGCACTGCACTGATGAACAAAAGCAAATCTATTTTAAATAGAGATATCTGGGTAATGAACTCTTTGTGTTTTTGAACTATCCGTGGATAATTCAAATTATCCTCTGTTAGCAAATATTGCACCTCATTTGATGACTATCTGCAAAGAAAAAATTCCAAAACACTGTTTTTGATTCCCATTTCCACCTTGCAGAAATTTGCTCCTGTGTGTGGTTTAAGAAAATCAAAACAAGTTTCTAATTCTGCTGCTGAGGGTATTGGGCTGCCGGAATCAGCTTCTTAATGGAGCCCAGTGGAGGCAGTAGAGTTTGTGCTCTGAGCATTCTAGACATTCAGATGTGAAACTTCTTCCTGAAATCAGATCCATATTCCTCACCTGAGAGATGAGTCCCTATTCTCGGGAGTCACTGGAGAGCATCGGGAATAGAAGACTGTCCTGTTAAAAATGAGTTAGTCCAGCAGTTGTGGGAGGTAGCGTAGAAATCTTCAAAAGTTTCTTTCCAACTTGATTTCAGTCAGTGTGGTTTACCCCCTCCTCTGCTTGTTGGAAACCAAATCTGGCATGGCAAAACATTGAAATCTGCCTCCAAAGTCCTGTTATGATTCTTTCTCATCTGTCGTGTGTTACTGTGTAGACTCTCAGGAAATACAAGTTGGTAGGAGCGTGGAGAGTGGACTTCCTAAGTAATGACACACAGTGATCACTAACATGGCCAGCTGTTTCCTTCCAGGCCAAGAGAGTCCCACTAATGTTCCCTGTAGCTATTTAACTTGTGTTGAGTTATTATACTAAGGGTTATTGCTTATTGTGGGGGAAAATAAAGTGTTCTCCTCTTTTCCATGTGTGCATCTGCCAACTTTCATTTGAAGCTTAATGCGGTTAAGTATGTCCCAAAGCCCACCCAGCACATAGAAAGAATGAAGTTCGGGAAGTTTGCGTTTGTCAGAATGATGAAAGCATCCTTCCACTTAAGCAGAAATGAGTTTAGTTGGAACACATCTATGTGGGACTGCTTTCTCTACTCCAAGAGAGTCACCGTGGAAACTAAAAACCCACCTTCCTGGGGTCCTAGGGAACGGTGAGGGTGATGGGTATAGAGCAGGAAAATGCAGAGAGTAGGAACGTTCACTCATCAACTCAATGAAGCTCTGGGGCATCTAATGGGGAGGCTTAACACCGGCCCTCAGACCAGAAGGTCCCCAGCTGGAATCTCATCATTTCTACTGTTCCCAGATTAAAATTTAAATTGTGTGCTGCCATTTGGAGGCCTTCTGGGCAGGGTCTCATGGAGTCACCAGTTATTAGGAATGCCTCCTATTATCACAACCCTAAAAGCTATTTGAACAGCAGCCTAATGCGATAGTGATTTCCAAGGACCATTTGCTGTTATTGCAGCTCTGCTCAGATGTGAATGGGAGCAGCTAACAAAGTTGCCTTCTCATAGTACCAGAGAGGAGAGTCAGAGGCACTAGAGAAATATTTTCCTGGTCATAAATAGACATTCACTCAAAATAAACCATCTTACAGTTTTCCCCATTTGGGCAAGGTCAGCTCTAATTCTGGCAAACAAGAGCCTTCTCTTCCTTTATAAGAGTATCAACTTCAGGAATTCACATTAATTATAATATCAATTCAACTGGAAATATGAAAGTAGTTTTTTTAAAGAGTGCTACAGTAAAGTACAAATTGCAAAAATTAAAGAGTAAAACAAACAAACAAAAGAAAATAAAGTACAAATTGCTACTTTCATTTAATTTTCCAGACTTAAGGATCATATAATGCCTTTGAAAGGACAGAAAGCCATCCATGCATACATACATGCACCTAGATGTTTACACATATGTTTTTATTTTTGGCATCACAACATCAACATACTAATGTTGATGGCTCCTCAGTAAATGCATCATAAGTTGACATGGCCTGCAATTAATTTAGAGCTGCTTTAGTCATTGTATTTTCTGCCCTGACAGAAGAGAAATGGAAACTATATTGACTGAAATTTTCTAAATCTAATTTTAAAAACTAAGTTTTTGAATCCACTATAAAGGCTAGCTATTTTTGTGTGTGTGTCCAGACTTACTGGAAGTATTTAAAATTTGACTCTGTTTCATTACCAGAGGGCATGCTAAAAGACTAAATGAAATGAGAGATGAGAATTTACTAGTGAGTAATAAAGACTGTAGTTGGCTCTGGGTGTTGGAGTGGGCTGGGCTGGGCTAGTGTGGGGAGATTCTGTAGTATTGAAAGTATTGAAAGATGCTGAGACTCCAGTGGTAGATAGGCACAACATTATTATGTTTCTGGGGCCAGGGTGTTTGTACAGCGGGTAGGACATCTGCCTTGCATGCAGTAGACCTAGTTTAACTCCTAGCACCCCATCTAGTTCCCTGAGGACTGCCAGAAGTGGTCCCTGAGTATCTCTGGATGTGGCCTCCCAAAAAAAACAATAGCAAACCAAACATTGCATTTCTGTAGTAGTACTATGGACAGTATTATAAACAATGATGCCTAAATAAAAATACAAAATAACAATGCACAGTTAATAGGTTTCAAGTGCATATTATAAAGCATTGTGTTAAGTGCTCTGAATATATAATGTATGTGGATTCTCACTGCAAGCAGTATCATGGAAGCTGCTGTTTTCTGTATTTCACACTGAGGACATTAAAATCAAAATGTCACATAATGTGACCTTTGTCAGTTCTAGTGAGTGACTTCCTCTTTCTACCATGTCAGACTTTTAATTTTTATAGTTATCTTATTCGAGCTCTAAGACCTTATGAAAGTTTTCATCCACTTACATAGCTACTTTAATATTTGGGCTAAACAAATAGAATTTCTATTCATAAGCTTAGTGTCTTTAAGCTTGACATTATTTGAGTTCTGGTCTAACATTTAGTATTTCCTTGATTTTCTTGCAGCTGATTGTATGCAGTTTTGCTGGAAGTTCCAGATCTTGTTATCTTGTCTGTGAGGAGAGAGCCAAATGAATGAAATGGATGGAGCTAAACTGGCTTTGTGTGATTATTGCCTGACCTGGGTCAGTGAGCACCGAAAGTTCTTCCTGTGTGGAAGCCTTTTTGCTGGAAGAATCCTATTAGGGTCACAGAATCATTGATTCAATTACAGGAAATGCAGGGACAGAAATCTCCTTCCCCACCCCCAACTTTGTCATTGTTTCTTTCTTGCTGTGCATTAATTATTCTTCTTTCACTTAGATGCCTGAATGTCTTCCTCTATACTCTTGCATAAAGTATGGATAGAGAGAATACATTTTCTTTCCCTTATGCAAAGTGTGGGGGCTGGAGTGATAGCACAGTGGTAGGGTGTTTGCCTTGTGTGCAGCCTGCCCGGCTGAGCCAGGTTTGATTCCTCTGCCCCCCTCGGGGAGCCTGGCAAGCTACCGAGAGTATTCAATATGCCAAACACAGTAACAAGAAGTCTCACAATGGAGACATCACTGGACCCGCTCGAGCAAATCGATGAACAACGAGAGGACACACACACAGACACACACACATGCAAAGTGTATATTTTTATGCATATCTGTATTGTTGTTCTCTTCTCTTCTGTTTCTGCCCGCCCTGCTCTGCCTCATTTTTTCCCTCTATTTTGCTGCTCTATGCAGTGTTTCTGAGATATTTTCTGGCAAGATCTTTGAGGGAATAAAAGACAAAGCCTTCTCAGTGTCAGCATATGTGTAAATATCTACAGATTCTATGAAAGCATCTTCACTTATTTAAGAATACGTTGCTCTTGAGGGCGAGTTGTTTTATGAGATGTAGCAATAATTCTGTAGAAATTCTCTCGAAAAATATCATATTTTCCTGCTCCTTTATTTTTCCTTTTTGTGTCTAACTATGTTCTGTCCCCAGCACCAACACTTGCCCTAATGAGCTGAAACTACATTAGTGAAATCTTAGGCAGATAAATGGACTCAAACATTGGTTTGATGATCCTACTTAAGACATTCAATTAATTCTGTTTTGCTACAAGCTAATTTATGACTTTCTATTTATTCAAAAAAAAAGTTGAACATACAAAGCAGTGGGAGACAAAATAATGAATTATTCTGTCTTCCTTTGTGTGCTTATCATGTGCTTGGTACAGTAAGGGAGGATGAGAAGAAAGAAATGCTTTTGATGTTAGATATGTGGGGATTTTCTTGTCATATCAGGCAGTCTTAACTGATGGAAACACATTTATATTCCTCTAGGAGATACAAATTATACAGAAAATGTTGGTTTATTAATGGCTGTTTCTTTTTTTTTAAAATTTACTCAGGAAGTAAATTTTTTATCTTTTCTTATTTCCTTATTCCTTTTCCATTCCCTTCTTTTCTAAGACAATATGGGTTTAGTGTGAACATAAAACTTGCTTTCTTTATGGTGGCTAATGACTGGTAGTTTGATAAAGCTGCAGTATAGGAATAGATATTGTGAGCTACTTTTCCTTGGCAGAGCTTAATAATTATCTGTACTAGAGAGCGAAGGAAAAAAACCCTAAGAGTTTGAAAGTAATTTACAGCCCCATGTCACACACATATGCTCTAAATGAGCTTCTCTGGATCTACAGGTAGTGAAAGTTTTCTCTACTGATGTGCAGGGCGACTTGTCAAGGACCCCTGCAGAGAAGTGTGTGAGCGTAGGTCAGCCAGGAAATAGAATTGCATTAGCCTTTACTGGGGCACATAATTGACTTCCTCTGTCTCTGAAAGTGATAGAAGACATGGTTGAGAGGAAGCTGCTCCTTCTCCCGTCTCTCTCCCTCCTTCTCATTTTATTTATTTTTTGTGAAGCAAAATCATTTTCATTGAAATTTATTTAGAAAGATGTTGGGGGTGGGGTGGAGAAAGAAGAATGTGTTTGGAGAGAGAACACAGGCTTCTCCAGAGTGGAAATAAGCAAGTCAAGAAACAGAAACAAGCAAGTGAGATTCTTGTTCAAGGTAGAACATGGGATCACAGAGCAAGTCTTTTTCTCACTTTATTAAAGCTGCTTTGCTTCTGCTTCTCGATACTCTTACTTTTGTAGCATTTGTGCAGCATTTGTAGCACTTGCTGCTCGCCAGGTGACTCTTGTAGGTGACTTAAATATATGAAGATTTAATTTTTTTTTTAAAATAAGAATCAGTCCCTGATTTCCCATACTCCGTGTTATGTCTTCTATTGTTCATGTGCTTTTCAAAGGGTGAGCGACAATTATGTTTGTCTCCCCAGTGTGACAGCCAGTGCCGTTGTGTGAGACAGGTTAATCTCACTCTGATGCAAAAATGTCATGTTCCTTGGGATTCTTTGCTGTGATTCTTTTGGCTCTTTCCCTCCTGTACTTTGGAGGACTAAATATATCCGTTTATCTCAACACACTTTTCCCTGCCTGGTAACCTATAATCGTGAACAGAATATACATTTGTGAAAGTGACAGACAGATTTGTAATAGTTCTAAGGCCAATGTGAAAAAAAAGACTAAAAAATCCCAAATTCTTTTCTTTTTTTTAAACTTAATCACAGTGAGATACAGTTACAAAACTTTCGTGTTTGAGTTTCTGTTATACAATGACTGAACATCCATCCCTCCACCAGTGTACATTTTCCACCACCAATGCGCTCCCCCCCCTCCACCATTCTACCTCTCCACTTCTCCCCCTGTCTCTATGGCAGAAAATTACCCTCTTACTCTCTCTCTACTTTTGGGCATTATGGTTTGCAATACAGATGCAATACAGAGGTCATGTTTCGCCCTTTATCTACTTTCAGCACACATCTCTCATCCCGAGTGATCCCTCCAACCATTATTGACTTAGTGATCCCTGCTCTATCCCAGCTGCCTTTTCCCCCAGCTCATGAGGCAGGCTTCCAACCATGGAGCAATCTTCCAGGCCCTTGTCTCTACTGTCCTCGGGTGTTAGTCTCATATTACGTTATTTTATATTCTATAAATGAGTGCAGTAATTCTATGTCTGTCCCTCTCTTTCTGACTCATTTCATTTAGCATGATACTCTTCGTGTCCATCCACTTATAAACAAATTTCATGACTTCATCTTTCTAAGCTACCAAGAGTATCTCGCCCTCACGGTAAAGCCTAGCAAGCTACTTGTGACGTATTCGATATGCCAAACACAGTAACAAATGTCTCAATGGAGATGGGAAGGCAGTGACAGTGACAGTGACATCTTTCCTAACAGCTGCATTGTATTCCATTGTGTAGATGTTCCAAAGTTTCTTTAACCAGTTGTCTGTTCTCGAACACTTGGGTTGTTTCCAGATTCTAGCTATTGTGTACAGAGCTATAATGAACATACAGGTGCAGATGTTATTTTTTACTGTGCTTTTTTGTACCCCCAAATCCCAGATTCTTTCAAGGTACACATTTTACTCATTTAAGAAGAAGCTGTCATCATGTTATGAAGAAACGTAATTGTTTGGTTGCATTTTAAAGTGGAGTTCTAGGTGCTATGTTAGTATTTTCTGAAGTGCTTTCTTTGATCTATCCAGAGAAGTTCAGCAAGTGAATTTTTATAGAATCTGTCATAAAACTGATTGCTGATAAGGTGATCCTTGTCAGTGTGAGTGAAAAGTGGAGACAAGTGAGATTAAATGTATAATGGTTCTTAAGTCACGGGCTTTCCTTGTTTTTCTTTGTGGTTGAGGAGTCGTCCAAGGCTGTTTTGTGGGGACTACTTACAAACAGACTGTGTAGCATCCTTGTAGGACTAAGTGAGTCTTGCATTTTCTTTCTACAACTTTTGGAACTAGTTTTCCTTAATTGTCCAGAGGAAGATGGAAATGACATTCCTTCAGAGCTGTCATTTGTACTTACTAAAAGCAGATGTGAGAGAGTAAAAATTTCGGGGCTCAGCATGAATGTATCCTATGTCACGTTGGTGTTTGTCAAGGAAATGTCTCATCTCATATCCCGGTTAGAGTGTGGGGGAACAGTGAACAAGAGGAACTTCTGATAAACTCTTGAAAATCAACCATGTATCTTGAAAAAAAGCTTAGTTGTCTTTGTGATCAGGATATTTGCAAGGTTGAAGGGAAGCGAGAGCTCAAGGGTTGGAGCAAATACATGGCATGTATTGTCCTGACTTTTGATCTTTAGCACTAAATGATCCATGGGAATTACCTGGTGTGACCTGGCAGTTGCCTGAGCAACTTTGGGCTTGAGTGGGAACATTGAACTACTGAGTGGAGCATAGAACCATCAGCCATCCTAGTATTGCTGGGAATAGTTTCCATCGGCCTCAGCATTTCTTGGGAGTTTCCTTCAAAGATGATTCTTCAGAGACCATTTTATGAAGAAATAGTGATAAGAAAATGAAGCTGATGTGTTTTCCCAGTGACCTCCAGAGAGGTGTGTCCAGGGCTGGGTTTTTCGTGGTAGACTTACCCTCTGTCTGGTAGGCCAAGCAGGAGATGGGCTGGCAGACATGATGAGTCCAGGCATAGCATGGTAGCAGACCTAGCATGGTTTGATCATTTCCCTCCTTCTAATGAATTTTTCTATGATCTTGAGATGTAAGTTAGATGTGACACTCAAGCTTCTTCTTTGGGCTTGGAAAAAGAAACTGCCATCAAAAAAAACCCTAAGAATTTAAACATCTATTACCAGACATGGTAAGCTTCATGTACCTCTGAACTGGATAAATCTGAGTAACGTTGTTTAGTGCAATTTTGTGTTTGGATCAGGCTCACCCATTCTTGAGCTGCTCTCTCAGGGAACTAAAACTACTATGCCCGATGGCTCTTTGGGGTCTTCCTCCACTACCCTTAACTTCAAAGACCTTTTTGTCTTGTTGAATTGATATCAAGACTGATTGAGTTGGCCTCTCAGATTCACCCTACACATTGTAGGGTGGTGCCAGGTACCACATGGGGGATTGGCTGCCTGCAAAGAAAGTACCTTTATCCCTGTGCTGTCTCTTTGGTCCCAACTTTAAAAAATATGTGCGTAAATCACTGTCCTCCCATTGTTCATC
The DNA here is from genome assembly GCA_028565675.1 of Sorex palustris. Lineage (NCBI taxonomy): Eukaryota > Metazoa > Chordata > Mammalia > Eulipotyphla > Soricidae > Sorex > Sorex palustris. The sequence goes on from JAOXYA010000022.1 coordinate 18,500,192, forward strand.
AATTTGCTCGAGCAAGTCCAATAACATTGTGAGTCTTGTTACTGTGTTTGGCATATTGAATACATCACAGGTAGCTTGCCAGGCTTTGCCATGAGGGCGAAATACTCTCGGTAGATTGCCAGGCTCTCTGAGAGGGGTGGAGGAATTGAACTTGGCTCAGCCATGTTGGCCACATGCAAGGCAAAAGCCCTCCCCGCTGGGTTAATAATGATTATTCCAGTTTCTTATTTTTTTAGCAAGGAAATAATGAATGTGGTTGTTCAAATTCTATGTTGAAATAAAAGTTTACTTAAAGTAAAGGTAAAGACCCTCCCGTTGATCGTCGATTTGCTCGAGCGGGCCCAGTAACGTCTCCATTGGAGATTTTGTTGTTACTGTGTCTGG
>JAOXYA010000022.1:18540681-18553914 GCA_028565675.1 Sorex palustris
GTTCAGGGCTTACTCCTGACACTGTGCTCAGAAATTATTTTTGGATACATTGGGGATCAAACCACAGTTCGCTTCATGAAAAGCAAGCTTTAACTCTCTATATTATCTCTCTAGCCCGTTTTTGAAAATTTGAACCTACTCATGTGGCTTGCATTATACCGCTAGTGGAAAGTATGGATCCAAAGACCTTTAAAAATAGGGTTTAAATTTTGGTATATATAATACATGTATGAAACTTTTGTTTCTTAGGCTGGAGTAATAGTATAGCAGGTAGGGTGTTTGCTTTGCACATGATTGACCCAGGTTCAGCCCCCCTGCATCTCATATGGTCCCCCAAGCACCGCCAGGAATAATTTGAGTTCAGAGACAGAATACCCCCTGAGCATCCCTGGTTGGATTGCCCTCCCTGCCTCCCTCAAACGAAATTTTTGTTTACAATTTGATTCTAACACTTACTTTGAAAAGAATATACCACTGCATATACATTTAGCTTGCAACTGTTAACATAGTCATATAAAAAACAATAATGTGATATATAAAATGGAAAAGTTGGCTCTTCTGGGATGAGTGATTATGAACAACTTATTCTGTTTGTAGGACTTTCTGTAGAAAAATTTTCTTCCTTAAATATTAAGGATTTTTTTTTCACCCTTTTGGAGAAGGAAAGAAAGGAACTGTGTTTTGTTCAGTCTGTTTCAGGGAGAGAAAGATGCAAGCAAGAGCAAAACCTTCAGGGATTCCTTGCTGGGGTTGACCTCAGCCATCGTTCAAGAGAGCTGGTATCTCTTGTGGACTAGGGGGGAAGTTTGACAGTTGTAGAGCTTCATGGCTCACAACAGCTTCTTCGTGGTACTGGGCAGAAATCTGTTTGGCCCAGAGCAAGTCAGGAAGATTTTATTATCTCTAGCTTCTGCAAGGAGCTGCAGTTATTTCTCAAGGTCAGGTCAGGGAGCATCCTGAGGATGAGTAATAACAGTCCTTGGAGGGCTTTTCATCTCGGCAACGGTTTATAACCATGTAAAGCTGATAATAAAATAATTCCAAAATAAACAAACAGTGGGTACATAAGTGCCCTTAGAGATCAGTAAATCTGAGAGTGCGAGCCGCCAGTGTGTGAAGCAGATTAAACTTTTCCCTTCCAGTGTCCTAATGCATTAAGGGGGAGGACAGCACCATTTCAGGACTTCAGGAAAAGAGAACAAGAAATGGTTCTTACACTAAGGGTGAGTGACGTTCTCAACTCTCTAAAGACTGAAAACTGTGACAAATTTCTTTGACACAGGTTGAGTCCCCACTGTGTGCTCGTTTTCCAAGTAAAACAAACAAAAAACTACAGCCATAAATGTGGCGTATAAAGTCTCATGTCTTCATACTATTTACATTTGTGTGGGGGTAAATCGAGACAAGAAATATTTTAATTGGCTGTATAGCATAAAGCATGCTAAATGACGGAGGATAAGGGGAAAAATCAAGCTGAGAATGAGAGTGAAGATGCTTAAAACACACCACCCCATGATTCTCGGAACTGCGGAACTGGCCTCCCCAAGATTCTTAAAGCTGGTTCTCTCTAGACATCCTACCATCATGTACAGTTTATTTTGAGTTAAGCTCAATAAAGGCTCTGAAGGCTAAGGAAAATTAAATTCTTTTTTTTTTGCCCTTTGGGTCACACCCAAAAAAGCAAAGGGGTTACTCCTGGCTCTGCACTTAGGAATTACTCTTGGTGGTGTTCAGGGGACCATAAGGGATGCTGGGAATTGAACCCTGGTAGGCCGTGTGCAAGGCAAACGCGCTACCTGCTGTGCTATCTCTCCAGCCCCAAATTCATTTATTTTTGTTTGCTTTTTTGTGTGGGGGGACACATCTGGTGGTGCTCAGGGATAACTCCTCATCTAGTGCTTTGGGGTTACTCTCAGTGTTGATTGGGACCATGTGGTGCTTGGGGCATGTGGTAGTGTCAGGGTCTGAACCCAAGTCTTCTTGAAGCAACGCAAGCTTGCTGGCCCATTGAACTATCTCTCCAGCCCCAAGAGACTTATTTTAAAACAAAATTTAAAAAAAATGTTAAAAAATTTTATTTTAATGTTAAAAAGCCACAGCTGTTGAAACAATTCTAGAATTGAAATTGGTCAGATGACAAAGCTATAATATCAAAATCAACAGATACAGAAAATCAATCTATGTGACCATTGTTATATCTGATCGCAGGATAGTTAAGTCCTCGTCTATGAATTTTTTGAGCTGTTTGGTGCTTTGGGAGGTGTCTTTAAGATGGTCATGCATTATTTAAAACAAATATTTTATGGCTTTCAATTTAGTTACACAATGCTCTGTGGAATTGTGATCCAGAGTTTGAGAAGTTGTGGTCTAGTATAAGTGTATTGAAAATGAATAAACAACACAGCATAAGTATTGCTCAGAAATGTGTCTACTGAAAAGTCACTGGATGTGCATGAGAAGGACCTATGAGCAAACTTCCTCCCTGATGCCCATCAGAGGACAGACATAATTGCAGGAACATCAAGCCCTTTATTGGTCCTTCTTTTCTCTCTCCTCTTTAGGGAAGAAGACTTCAGCTTCTAGAAGAACCCCAGACACCATGACGTTCAGGGTACAGACAAAAGTACATTGCAGGACCTGGAGAATAGAAATAGCAAAGAAGTTAGGGTGGATGCCTTGCATGCAACTGACCTCAGTTTAATCCTCTGTACTGTGTATGGTCCCTGGCAGGGGTGGAGCATATCTGTGGAGCACTGCCAGGAATGAGAACAGGGTCAGGAGTAAGACATGAGCACTAGTATAAACCTCCACTAGTATAAACCTCCCAAGTTTTATTTATTTTTATAATATTTATTTATTCTCAACAGTGGCATCTACTATGGCACTTTTAACATTTATAGTGGCTCCCTTTTCTTTTCTCTACTTTTTTCTTTCCCTTCCTTCCTTCCTTCCTTCCTTCCTTCCTTCCTTCCTTCCTTCCTTCCTTCCTTCCTTCCTTTCTTTCGCTTTAGAATAGCTCTTTTTTTCTGTAATTTTTGTGTGTTTGTTTCTTTTGGGGGATCACACCTTGTGGTGCCCAGGCTCTGCACTCAAAAATTACTCCTGGCAGTGCTTGGGGAACGATGTGGGACTGGGGGTTGAATCTGGGTTGGCTACATTCAAGGCAAGCACTTTACCTGTTGTACTATCTCTCTGGTCCTCTTTTTCCTATAATTTTAATAAAAATAGGAACCTAGTTTCTCTTGTTTACTACTTATATTCCTGTGCTTCATGTGCCTAACACAAAGTGCTCAATCATTTAATCGCCTAATGCATCAATGAATTAACTCTTATTTGCACCTATATAAGATGCAAAGGAAGCAGTCTATTGGTATTATTAGGAAGTTGAAGCTGCATAGAGCAGATTCTTATTTCTTTCTTTACTGGATCAGAATTAAAAATTAGTCCTTTATTTTCAAGGAAGTAAACTGAGCCCCAAAGACCTGTGACTTAATTCTGTTGTCACACAACTAATAGGTGGAGAGTGTACTATGGTTATAAACCCAGTCTCCTCTATAGTACCCAGCTCAGTTTGTTTTTGAGTCACACCTGACAGTGCTCAGGGCTTACTCTTGACTCTGAGCTCAGGAGTCACTCCTCTCAGTGCTTGGGGGACCATATGGGATGCCAGGGGTTGAACATTTACCCTTTACCCACTGTACTATCATTCCAGCCCCATAGTTAATTTTTTTTCACTTCCAAGAATAGAAAATGAGGGGCCAGAGAGATAGTATAGCAGATGAGGCACTTGTTTTGTATGTGGCTGGTCCAGGTTTGATCCTCAGCGCTCTGGTGATGGTTCCCTGAGTATGCCAGGAGGGATGGCTGAACACAACTGAGCAATAAACAAAACAAAACGAACAAACAAAAGGAAGACAAAAAGGAAGACAAAATGACAATGAAGAAAGTAAGGTTTGCATTCTACCCTTACATTTCAAAGGAATAAAGGGAGGGTTATTCTGAAATAGACCTCATGTCAATTTAGCCAAGAGTTCTAGTCTTAGCAATTTCTTATGCCAGAGGTGAATTTTTTTTTAAAAAAAAACTTTTTAATGGACTCACTGTGAAAGAGACCCTTACAAAGCTGTTCATGACTGGGTTTCAGTCATACAGTGTTCCAACACTCATCCCTACACCAGTGTATATTTCCCAGCACCAGTGTTCCCAGTTTCCTTCCCATCCCCTCCCACCCCAACCCCCTGCCTGCTGCCATGGCAGGCACTTTTCTAAATTTTATGTGACTTGTCTTCTACTGATGGCTTCCTTACTCATAAGTTTGTCCATTAATTTTGCATCACTTTATATGTGCTTTTTGCATCAATGGGCTTTTCTAGTGTGTGTTATTTGCCTAGTGAATGCGTGCTTTCTTCCTTTACTTCTTCCTAATTTGTACTTCTCACAGAGAAAAGGTTGTGAGAAGCTGTCTGGGTGTACAGAATGAGCACATGCCTAGGATTTAGGGTATGAATTCTAACTGCCCCCCAAACCTTTGTTCTCTTATCTCTGAAATGCAGGGCTACAAAGACCCAGTTCCTAGCATAATTGTTATAGATGAAGCCAATTAATCTATGCAAAAATTTTGGCACATAGAAAAAGTAATCAATTAATATTAGTTGTTTTTTCCCCCAGCCTAATCTTTCTAGATTTTGGGAACCAGTCACTTGAGTATTACAATTCTAGATCTTTATCATGACTCCTTCAACTCATGTTCTCAATGAAGCAAAATCCCAATCTTTTTTTATTTTGTTATCCCTGACCATTCTAATTGTTTTTAATATTGTTTTTAATCTACTTTTGATGTATCTTTGACATATCTTTCTCAATCATATATGTGTAGGCTACCAAAGTTTACTAGGTGTAGGCTAAGTTTACTTAGGGTCTCTTTTGAGGACATTTTAAAAAAATGCTGAAAAGGAGAATTTTTATGAAACTGGAAAACTATGGATTCATATATTTATTTCTTAGTTATTTACTGTGTACATAATTTAGATAGCATTATTTAAAAATAAAAAGTACAGGGTGCCCTAATGTGTAATATTTTACTTGGAATCCCTAACTCAGAGAAGAGATAATGTTTAGATTTCTTATTTTTATCACTGTATCACTGTCATCCCATTGTTCATCAATTTACTTGGGCAGGTGCCAGTAATGTCTCTATTCCTTCCAGCCCTGAGATTTTAGCAGCCTTTTCTTACTCGTCTTTTCCCGAAAATTGGAGGCTCTTTCAGGGTCAACAGAATGAGATCTATTGTCATTACTGGTTTTGCATATAGAATATGCCACAGGGAGCTTGCCAGACTGCCTGTGCAGGCGGGATACTTTCAGTAGCTGGCCAGGATCTCTGAGAGGCATATATTTATATATTTCTCTCTATGATTTGTTGTTTACTGTCTGAACCCCATCAAATATGGTGTGGCAATTATGAAAAATGAGTAGAAAGTATCCTATAACGTGAAAGTGGCCACAAGGTCCGGAAAGAAGCCTTATTGGCGTGATACCTGGGTCACCAGAGACTGGGGGAAGCAGGCAGAACATCTCTGTTCCCTGGTCCCTTTGAGTCCAGATTCCAAGGTCACAAAGTTCTGCATTACCTGGGTTCCATGGGACTTCATTCATGTATGAGGCTCAGCCTGAGCATCCGGAAAGCGGCCTGGAGTGTGGCGGCGATTGGGTGGTGGAGGGCGGCTGCCGGGGCTGGGTCCCTTGGGGTAGGGAGGGCTCTCACTTATTTTTGTAAGAAAAAAATTAGATACAGTTACTCTCACAGGTTTACTTACATACATATTTTAATAAGTTGAAATATAGTCAAAGTCAAAGATAGGAAACCAGTTAAATTCCAAGGGTATCATAACAAGACCCTGCAAAAAAGATTGACTTATCACAAAAGAAATTCATTCTTAAATGTGCAAGTCAGAAGTATAAAATCAGTTTTGTCATCCATGTTTAATCATCATAAGGAGTGTAGCATGAGCCTGTTCATGTTTATTTGATCTTTTGTCTCCAGTGAGGACCAGCAATGCTGGTTGTTCCTCGTCTTATGGATGTATCACTCTAATTTCTGTTTTAATTTTCTTTTTCCCATTTGTTTCTTCTCTGTTCCTTATAAGGATAACAATCACCTTGGAGAGGGTCTACTCTAAAATCCTCATCTTAGCCTGAATATATCTTCACAAATACTACTTTAACACATCAAAAGGGGTAGGAATAGATGTCAACATACCTCTTTGAAGGGTGAACATAATTTAAACCATTACAGATGTATGGCTTCTGAAAGTTAGGGACTTTAGAGAATAGAAATTTTTATGTGTAATGCAATAATTAATAATAGTTTATTAGCAGATGCCCCATGAAGGTATTTTTGCCATGCATGTATTAATTCTATTAATACTTGAAAAAGCACTGTAGATAGCACAGTGGGTAGGCTGTTTGCCTTGCACACAGCCAACCTGGGTTCGATTCCTCTACACCTCTTGGAGAGCCCAGCAAGCTACCGAGACTATCCCACCTACACAGCAAAATCTTTCAAGCTCCCCGTGATGTATTCAATATGCCAATCACAGTAACAACAAGTCTCACAATGGAGACGTTACTGGGCCTTCTCAAGCAAGTCGATGAACAATGGGAGGGCAGTGTTACAGTGCTACATCCTGAAGGTAATAAGTTCACGTAAATGGCCACAAGGCTAAGGTCAGGTCTGCTAAGTCAAATGAACACTTTCTTATTTTTCTTTTTTTCTTTTAACCTTTTTATTGAATCACTGTGAGATAAACCATTACAAAACTGCTCATGATTGGATTTCAGTCATACAGTATTCCAACACCATTTCTCTACCGACATATATTTCCCAACACCAGTGTCCCCAGTTTCTCTCATATCACCCCCATTTCTCACCCCCTGCCTGCCTCTATGGCATGTGCTTTTCCTTTCTCTCTCTCTCTCTCTCTCTCTCTCTCTCTCTCTTTCTCTATCTCCATTTGGGCATTATGGTTTACTTGCTTATTTTTTATTTAGTTTCTGGTCAGCTAGAAAAGAAATTCTTAATGAAACAATAAACACAAATATTTTATTATTATATTTGAAATCTAAATAATAGTGTGAGAGTTAATCAATCACGATAGAGAGAAACCTAAGTTTGATTGTTTGCACATCTCATTTTTGATCTCAAGGATTATCAGAAAAGTCTCTGCTGTCTTTACTTTTGTGTTAAATCTGGGTCGACAACTATCAGGAGCTCCAAGATTCCTTCTATACTTAAACCATTGACAAAGCTCCTGGAACCTTTTTTTCTGCTTGACATTTTTATTTAAATCATCACCGTTCTGGAAAGAAAGTTACTCCTGCTTCTCGCTTATGAAGTGAAAGGTAGCATTTGTCTTTTGAACTTTTCAGGACCTCCCCAGGTTTCTTTCTTAATTCCAGCTTTAATAGCTGTGTTAAGATTCCACATCCCTGGGTTATTTGTGATAGATATGTACAGAGCTGGGCTTCTTATCTCCACAAGAGAAATAGCAGCTTGGATTTTAAACAAATCCTCCTCTCCCCTAAAGGGATAAAAAAAAAAATAACCAACTTAAAAAAAAGTTTTAGAACATCTTAAAGTCATTTTTTTTTGGAAAAAGGAAAACAATTCAGATTACCTATATTTAAAGGCAACTGTTATCAGTAATTTACTTTATATTCCTTTAATCTTGCTGTGTCTTTTGGCGTTTGAATTTTCTCTAAAATAAGATGTATGAAATGTTACTTGATAAATCTGTATTTTATTCTTTGGTTTATCAAGAAGTTAAACAGTTCGTTTGGTATAAATATGTTTAAAGAAACTAAACTTCGGGTATGGTACCGCCCAGTTGGTCAACCTGTACCTGAGGGGCAAGTGCATCAGCAGCCTGCTGGTGTCTGAAGGTTTCCTGGAACCCCAAAATTGTTACTGTTCCTGTGGTCTGACCCCAACAATTTGGAACCAAGTTACCTGGGAAAATAAAATGCCACAAATTAGGTAAGTGGGAGCCATGCCCACAAACCAACCTCCTGCTCAGCTATACAAGCTCGTAAGGGGCAGGCTGGGGTGGTGGTAAGAAGATTCAAAGTAATGTTGGTGGGAAGGTGGAATGGTGGTGGGTTAAATATTGAATGTAAACAATTGTTGTGAACAATTTTGTGAAAAATTTAAAAATTTGAAAAAATTTAAAAGAAAGATTAATGTGGAGTCATGCCTGTTTCAATCTGCTTAATCAATGACTGAATAAAGAGCAGTACTGCTACATTAAAAAAAGAAAAAAGAAAATAAACTAAGCTCATATGAAATTTCCTTCACTGTTGTGGAGTAAGTCAGAGTCTAACGTGATTGGTTCCAACACCATAAGTGGGGTTTGAGTAATCTATGCAAAACAGAACCCGTCCACACACAGTGAAACACTGCATCACTACTCTGGCAATTTTAGGAATGTTTTCACTACCTTATACTCAGCTTTATTCTGTTCCTCAATTTGTATATTTTGCTTTTTAAACATGTCTGATGAGTGTGCATCCAGTTAGTCAAATATATGAATCCATTTTTTCAAATATGATCTGAAGGAATCTTCTTTCCTGACTAGCACCTTGGTTTCTTGGAAAGTACGTGCGTGCTGATGAGGAGCACGCCGTCCGACTGACATTCTCTGCTCTGCAGAACACAAGCCAGCCTTGTATGGGGGTCATGTGGAAAGAGGCATGCAGCTCCTAATTGGTATAATTCTCCCATCTGAAGTGCCAGAAATGTGAATGTCCTATATAAAGGACATCCTAGACCAGGTAGATATTTTCAGGGCACTGTGTCACCTCATTCTAACCATGACCACATGAAAGAGCAGAAGTGGTAATGACCCAATGAACCCAGACACCTCACAGAGCTGTGAGAGGTAGTCAAGAGTCACTGCTTAAGTGACTGAGCTTTGGAACTGTTTGTTGTGTAGTAAAAGAAAAGTCAATGAGTTCATATTGAGAAAACAACCTTTTCATGTGAAGTGTTCCTTCTTTCAGAATCAGCACTAAGTAAACATTGGAGTTGACACCATTATGCTGATAGATTTTATCAAAATGAAAATACTGTCATGAAAGATGTATTCTGGAGTTATTGATGACTATAGCAGAGAAGCGAGAGGTAATTAAGAAATGAGCAGGCCATAAGATTTCACCAGAGGTTGGAAGTAGAGAATTGAAAGGGGCCTGGTTAGATGGTCCTGAGCACTGGTTCAGCAGAGAATGCAGGTATAGGGTGGAACTGACGTAGCGATCTGTGTAATCTAAATGATGAGTTTTTTTTTAAGGATAAATTAAGGTTAAATGACTATTTTTTTCCCTTTTGGCCATGTATGTCTGTCCCTTGATAGATTTATCTACCTTTCTTCAGCATCAAACAATGTTAGAGAGATCAACCTTCAAATCTATAAATTTTTATAGTTTGTTAATTTAGTAACATAATAGCTATACATTTTGGTGATTTGGTGACCATACCCAGGGGAGCTCAAGGATCACTCCAGGTGGTGCTCTGGGGATCCTCCATGGTGCTGTGGATAACTGGAGTCATCTGCGTGTAAGTCAGGTGCCTTAACTCCTGTGCTATCTCTCTGTTGTGCTATCTCTCTGTTCCCCCAGTAGAGTTTTGCAAACACACCTAGGAGTGCTCAAGAGCTACTCTAGGCTCTGTGCTCTGGGGTCCTCGCCAGCAGCCCTTGGGGGATCATGTGGTGCCAGTGACACAATCTGGTATGCAAAGTGTGTACTCAGCTTAATAAACTATCTCTCTGGCTCCCAGTGGAGTTTTTAGAAAAGTGCTCTTATTATAATATATACATTGGGAATTCACTCCATATTTTATTTTAATGTGTAATTTGTTTTATTTCTACCTTGTAAATGCCCCTGTGTAATTTACAGTATTATTTTCTTGGGATACACAGGATATGGCAGAATTTAACTGACTTTACATATGTAAAATGACAATATAGAACTTGTATGTTATTTAGACTCGGCCACTTTTCCTCTTTCCTCATACTCACCGGATTATATTGAGTCAGTCATTTTTTTTCTTCGTGGTCACCAAATTATATTGAGTTTATGAATGTGTCTGAGGAAGGTGGATGAGCAAGATTATAGAGGAGATATCCTCTTGAAATGCAGTTAATAAGATCCTTGATTAATGTTATGGAAAGTTGAGTGACTGTCTCCTTAAGCTTTCCTTGGAGAGTTGAGATCCTAATATAAAAAATTAATACTGAAAGAACTTTACTCTTGATTTACTATATTACCATTTTCCAAATTACAATCAAAGTTATCTGTTCCTCTGTGAAGGCTGTTTATATTTTTAAAGAGTTTTGTTAAGATTTTTACTACATGAATTTAATTATGTAATTATATAACAGATCTGGTAACTGCTTCAGAGGAACCATTCTAATCTGTGAGGTACATAAGATAGTCTTTAAAGAACATCTAATTACATAATTACAATGCCTAATAGACCAGAATAACAGGTAGGAAGAATATCTTTGGAGCCATAAGAGAAATCTTATGGCCTTTAGGGCATATAATATCAGTTATGAAAATAACCTTACCATTATGTCATTATCTAACAGCACATAATAGGAAGGGCTATATTAGTGCCAGCTATAATAAATATCATAAACATTTTACGTTTTTGCTAGAAATAATTTTCTTTAATTTAAAAAAATCTGTAAAAGCAATTGGAAATATCCTGGGAGACAGAAAAGAATTATAATACTTTAGACAGAGGGTGGTTGTGACATTTGAAAAAAATTATAACCATGATAATTATAGAATGTGTATTAATTTCAAAACTACAAAAATTATTTTATTATTTCACAGGCAATTAAAATGTAACATTCAAATGTTTGATTCAGACATATATACTTTCTGAAATACAGTAAGCATAATGTAAAAAATCAGAAATAAAACTAAATCATGTCAGGAAATTACAATATTATGTCTACTTGAGCTAGACACAGGCAGATAAATGTTCTCTTGAAATATGAGTAGTTCATAAGAAGAAACAGTGAATTTCAGTTAATATCTTTGATGTTTCAACATGTTGGTGTTGGTGCTATTATTCTTTAATACCTATTGTGAAACATATAAGCAAACATTCTAACTGTATTTCATAGGACACATAAAAATCTATCTAGGTTGTTTTATGAACAAGATCATTTTTGTGTGTACTTTAAAGGATGAATTTTATGGATGAAAGAAAAATAAACAACCTAGAACCAATAAAATATTACTTGGCTGAAAAGAAATTAACCAGTAAAAATTTCATAGCAAAGTTGATACCTGGCCACAAAATATACTAAGATAAGATATGATTGGCAATTGGTTCATATATATTAAATTTAGTTTTCCTTTGATTTCTGCTACTTTTATTTGATTTGCTTTAAGATGTGGGAAAAAATTTAAAAGTATTTTCTATAGATACCAGCTTATAGTTTTTTGTGACAATTAGTGCATAAAGAGTTTGTACCTATACATGAATATTTAAAATATTTCACTGAAACAACAATTTTGAGAAAGTCTTCAAGGTAATTTTATGATAAAATTATGCAAGTTTTAGTCATGAAACATATTTAAACTGCAATTTTTAAAATTTTTTTTTGTTTTGGGCCCCTACCTGGCAATACTCAGTGCTTTCTCCTTACTCTGGGTTCAAGAATCACTCTTAGCAGTTTTTGGGACCCCATATGTTGTGCTGGGGGATCAAACTGATGTGGGCCACACAGAACACAAACATCTCAGCCTCTGTATTTACACTCTAAGCCTTGATTACATGATAAACTGTTATGATTGCTCCAGTTTGCCACCCCAAGGCTATATATCCTTTGCTGTTGGGGAATAGAGGAAACCAATTAAAGTGAAGGAATCTTAGTGACTCTTAGAAATATTCATTAAGATTTAAGGAGGACAAATAGGCTTGGGTGATAGGACAGCAGGCAGGGTGTTTGCCTTGCAAGAGGCTCACCAGGGTTTGATCCCTGACATCCCATTTGATCCCTGAGAACCCCCAGGAGTAACCACCTGAATGTTGCTTGATGTACCCCCAAAAGCAAAACAACAACAACAACAACAACAACAACACAAAATAAAGCAAAAATAAAAGGAGAACAAACTATTGGTGCAAACATATTACTGCAAAGGCAAAGATTGGTAAATTTGAAAAAGTGTCTCTGTAGTCTCTGAAAGGTAACCAATCTGTTTATACATAAGAATGAAGTACAAAAAACTGAAGAGTGCACTGCTATAAATAAGTATACTGAAGAATCCGCAAAGCTCACAAGGGCTGAGAATAGTGTCAAAAGATTCCCAGAAGTGGTATTGTGCAGTCATATGGAAGCTTAATTTCTAGTTTTAAAAGGAATGCCCATAATGTTTTCCAAAAAGGCTGGAACAGTTGGCATTCCCACCAACAATGAAAGAGAATTCCTTTCTCCCCACATCTGCACCAGCACTGTTTGTTTTTGTTCTTTTTGATGTGTGCCAGTCTCTGTGGTGTGAGATGACATCTTGTTGTTCTGATTTGCATCTCCTTGATGATTAGTGATGTAGAGCATTTTTTCATGTGCCTTTTGGCCATTAATTATATTCTTAGGTTCAATTTATAAAGACTCTTAGAGATAAATTTTACCTATGTTCAGAAGTGAAATTATCCTGAAATTTTCCTTATTCATGTGCATTCTTGTCTAGTTTTGGTATCAGGCTAATATTAACTTCATAAAATGAATTAAGGTGATTTATTTTTAAATTTCATTATTCATTAGAACAGTTAACATAAAATTATAATTTTGACTTTCCTCAAATGAAACCACAAAATAACTGTCTACACTTCCAGTTTTTTTTTCTGGAAAAAAGTAATTTATTTAAAAAAAACATTTTCTTGCCCAATTTACACTTCTAGTTTTGACTTATTTTTGAATACAAGTAGATGTTTATCTTTTTATTCAATATATGTAATATTTATTATTTCATTCGTTTTTGTTTTCTTAAATATAGACATTATAGGACTAGGAATGTGGTTGTAGAGCACATGATTTTTATGTACAGTGCCATAAATTTGATACATTGTACTGCAATAGTGGAATCACTGTCCTCCCATTGTTCATCGATTTGCTCGAGCAGGCCCAGTAATGTCTCCATTGGAGACTTTGTTGTTACTGT
>JAOXYA010000022.1:18565197-18579730 GCA_028565675.1 Sorex palustris
AAAGTTTCTTTAACCAGTCATCTGTTCTTGGGCATTCAGGTTTCTTCCAGTTTCTGGCTATTGTAAAGAGTGCTACATCTGCACATATTTATACTTAAAATTGTAAGTGATTATTGAGCTTCAAACTTTTTCATTCCACTGATTTTGGAAAATTCTTGTTCATATCATCAAGTATTTCTCTTGTGTCTGCTTGTCTTTGCCTTCTAAACTCCAATTAGACATCCATTTCCTCTTGAATATGCTTCATTTCTCATATACCTTTGTGCTTTTAATTTGGGTGATTTCTGTTGGTCCTGTTCTCTAGCTTATCTATTTTCCCTTCTCAGTAATATCCAGTGTTGTTCAGCCTAGAGGTTTTTCTGTCTTCCTTACAAGTATTTTCGTCTGTCTAACATTTCTAATCTACCTTCAAGATCTTCATTTATTTATAAACTCTCCAACAGTCTTTAAGATATGAATCATAGGTTTTTTTTTTTTAAAAAAAACTCCTTGTCTAAAAGCTATAACAATGAGTATAGATAATTGTTGCTGTGAACTCAGTATTAAAGGAACCATTTCACTGTTAGCAGGATTTATACACAAGTCTCTATTCCAGAGCCCCAGTGAACTGAGCTAGGACATATGGCCAACATGAAATAGGGCTTGCGGGTGTCTTCTCTACCCCAAACTGAAAGCTGAATAATTGCAGGGGTTGCCCCAAATCAGAGAGGAGTGTTGTTCAACTTATTGTTCTAGCAACACAGATGGAAGATGAATAAAGAATCCAGAGTGCTGTATGAGTTTTAACCATAGTGAAAATTATAGATTATAATTTAAATATGTGTAGATTTTTTTGTTATAGGAAATCAATCACTGTATCACTGTATCACTGTCATCCTATTGCTCATTGATTTATTCAATTGGACACCAGTAACGTCTCCATTCGCGACAGCCCTGAGATTTTAGCAGCCTCTCCTTACTCGTCTTTCCCAATGGTGCCATATTGGAGGCTCTTTTAGGATCGCAGAATGAGACCCGCTATAGTTACTGTTTTTGGTATATCAAATATGCCACAAGTAGCTTGCCAGGCTCCGCCATGCAGGCAAATCAGTATCTTGGTTTATCTGTAAACAGCTTGAAAATATCTAATTCTCTTTTAAATGCCTATATTTGACCAAAAAATATTTCTGTGTGTCATTAAAAACTTTGTACTAATATTTGTGTTAGACTATATTATTACTTAGCTATACTCTCCTAACTCCTAATATATAATATATACATACATATATATAATGCTAATTCCATATCTCCATTTACATTGAATGAGCAACTTAAATTTTTCACTAATTAAGGATTCTACAGTTTGAAAAAAAATAACAAATAATCAGGTGAGAAGGGACCATGGAGATAGTATGAGGGGTAAATCACTTGTTTTGCATTTATCCCACCCTGATTCAATCCTTATATGGTTCCCTAAGCATGATCAGGAGTGACCTCTGAATGACTACACCCACAAAAGGTGGTTTGATTCCTGAATTTACATACTCAGAATATTTAATCTCTATATTGTAAGTGTGCCCCAAAGCACTCACTGACAAAGAACATTGCTTGGCACAGTTTAATAAAACTGTGTCCCATTACAAATGGACTGCTTCCAGGGAAGAGAGACCAGTGAGAAAGAGAAATGAACCAGAGGGTTTAGTAGCATCTTAATCACTCAGACCACAATGTGCCCATATGACAAGGCGACAGGCATTTCTTGACCCAACTCTGAGTGTCTCTTGAAGCATATCACCTGTGGACACTGACTTAATTTTTCTCTTAAAGAAGTAATATACACATAAAACTAGCCATTAAGTATAAAATAGTGAAGTAATTTGCAAATTTTCCTACAGCATAATAAATTAAGCATGGAGAACACTAGGAATGCAATTTGCAGTCATTTATAATGCAGTGTTTTATGTTAATAATTCAAAATCACATGCTATTTGGAGACACTTCTAATTAATGTATTTATGAAATTGTCAACTGTGACTGTTTTGGTTCCATTTAGCTAAACATTTCAACAGAATTTTCTTGTTATTTAGTGTTTGCTTGATGGCACAAGCAACATCAAATGTAGGAATAATGGGAGTTTGTTGTGCAGTTTTTTTTTTTGCACATTGTTAAAACTCTTCCCCACTCACACCTCCACGCAATTTAAAGCAAGTACTGCCCTCTCTTCACCAATGAAACACAAAAACTTAAGACGCTACTTAAAAGTTTTAAATGAAGAAGGGATGAGTGCCTGGATCAATAATTAATGGAAGACTGTGGTTCATACCTTGTTAAAAAGTCTTTTAAATATTAAATACATTTCAAATCTCAAATCTATAAGCAATGACATTTCTTTAGAGTTGATAATCATCCCTGTTAGGACTGCTTCTTTGTATTTTCATCTGTATCTAGACGTTCTTGGACATGAGGAAAAGATTAAATATGCATAAGCTGGCTTGTTGGAGTTTTACTATGATTGGAATTTATCCAAGCAGAGTTGAATCCTCCAGAGGATCTTTTAGTAAAAGTAAAGCACCAACCAATCTCAAGACCAAAAGTAAAGTAGGATTTCAAAAGTGACTGTAGTGTTATACATTATTAATAGGGAAAACTGTACTGGACTTCCTTTTTCTATATCCAGATAAGTAATTTATTTTTCAGTCTTAGATATTTTTGGTTATTTTGCAGGCTTCAAGTGTAGTAAGGCATTTTTTCCCTCACTAAAAGGTAATGCATTTTACATCCTTCACTCAGACCCCTGATGTGCCTTGAATCAAGCAGAATAATTCATACCCTGTGTGCATTACATTTGCATTGTATGTTATTGTCACTAAGTTGACCACAGTTGATGCTATGGCCAGACAGCACCAAATTTCTGTAGCTCCAAACTGTCATGCATGGAAGGAAATAGAAGGTACACTTCAAAGTGCCGGAACAGGTTAAGAAACACTATCAATATCTTCCTGTTGTATGCAGTTTTGAAATCATATCAGTCATTACTGTTTTTTGTTGTTTTTTTGTTGTTGTTTTAATAAGGGTCTTCTCAGTGGTGTTCAGGGGCTCTCTTGAATACATTCTGCCCAATTATGAATTCTGGATGGATAAGTGTGACTCTGCCTACAGTATTTGGGACCCATCAGGGCTACCCTCAGTAGTTCTCTAGTATCTATCTGGAGCCTCAGATATGCAAAGCATGTTCTCTCCCACTTTGAGCTATCTCCCTTGGAAGCTCAGGAAAATTTTGCTCAGTGGTAAAAAGCTGAAAATCAAGTATTGGGTCAAAAATCAGAATTTAAACAAAGGGATCTATTATTTACTGGAAGAATTTTTTTTTTTTTGTTTCTGTGAAAACGTTTCTGAAGCTGAAAGGCTTATATTTGGTGCTAGCAGGTTCGCTTATTTTTTTTTTATAAATTGAGGTGTAGTGTGCACTTGTTTAAATATGCAAATCTTGAGGGCGTGGCTCAGCAATTGGAGGAGGAGGGGCTTATCTGGTGGTGTTCAGCCATGCTCAGTTTGGCTCAGTACTCAGGAGTCACTCTCACTACTGCTCAGGCTATGAGTATTAGAGACTAGTCAGGCCTTCTGCACGCAACACGTGTGCTCAGTCCATTTTATGTTCTCTCTGACATTGTCTCACAATTTTTTTAAACTTTTTTTTTTATTGAATCGCTCTGGGATAGACCATTACAAAGCTTTCAGGATTGGATTTCAGTCATACAGCGTTCCAACACCCATCCCTTCAACAGTGTACATTTCCTAGCACCGGTGTCCACATATTCCCTCCCATCGCCCCCAACTCTCCCTCAACCTGCCTGCCTCTATGGCAGGCTCTTTTCTTCTCTCTTTGTCTCTCTCTCTCTCCCCCCCTCCTTTTGGGCATCTGTCCCACAATTCTTTTTATGAATGTAAGTACCCATGGAACTATCACTCAGATGAAAGTATTGCACTGTTCTATCTCCATTAAGAGTTTCTCGCACTCTCTCCTTCTAGTTTTTTCTTTTCCCATGGCTATATCTCCCTCTCCTTCCCTTCCAACCCATTGTTGAAGCTCATGCAAGCAAAATTATACAGACTTTACACTTTGGTGTGACTAGTTTTGTTTGCAAACTTAAAGCAACAACCACGTATTTTTCCATTCATTTGTATCTTTCCTTTTCTATTTCATTCATGTCTTAGAGTTTTCAGTATTGAGATATTTTATCCTATGGTAAATTGTGTTTCTAAGTATTTTGTTTCTTAGCTTTGTTATAAGTAATGTAATTTCTCTTTTGGTAATTAGTCAATATAAATACTATTCATTTTTATGGTAATTTACAACATAGAATTTGCTAAATATTTTAATTATGTACCTAAAGCTGGTCTGTGCTTTTCATATATTAAATCATATCTTGTTTATCTTATCAAATTTAGTTCTTGTTTTTGAAATTCTGCTGCTCTGTTCATATTTTTCAGGACTGGTTGCTCTGGCAAGGATTAAGAATGGGTCAATACTATAGTGGGTACAGTGTGAATGACTCAAATTTGATCTCCAGCACTCCATATAGTCTCGTGAGTCTGCCAGGAATGATCCCTTGATCCCTCATGAAGATTCAGGAGTAACTCTGGGTACTGTTGGGTGTGGCCCCAAAATAAATCAAAAATATTTTGAACAAAAGTGGCAAGAGTCCGCCTACTTATCATATTCCTAATCTTATAGGGAAATCCGTTAGCTTTTCTTTACTTCTCTCTTTTGTTAATATGGCATATTTTTTGATTTTCTTATATTGATTCACACTTGCATCTGAAGAATAAATCTCACTTGACCATAGTTTATATTAATTTTAATGTTTAGTTTAATTTAATTTTTCCAATTTTTTGCTGAGATTTTCACATTTATGCTTATAAGAGATATTAGCATTTAGGCATGTAATATTTCTTGCCATATTTTGCTTCAGGATAATGTAGGACTAATAAACGTGCTAAGGACTCTACTTCATCATTGGTTAGAAATGTATGTTTGTTCAATCTGTATGAAGTATGTTATAAAAATCTAGGCAAAAATTAGAAAATAGAATTACCATATGATCCAGAAATTCTTCTTCTAAATTTCTCTCGAAAGAGCACTAATCTGAACAGATATGTGCACACCTTTCAGCATTGTTTGTAATAGATCTGGAAAAACTCAAGTGTCCAATGACAGGCTAATCAATGAAGCAATATACACACTGACATACAATTCATCTGTAAGGAATAATGAAATTTTGCTTTTTTTCTATAACATGGATGGAAGTATAAGATGTCATGCTAGTTGAAATAAGTTAGGAGAATGACAAATATCAGACAATCTCTCTTGTATGTGATACATAAAGAAACAAAGCAAATGAATAAAACATGTCAACTAAAACAAATCCTTAGGTTCTGAAGACAGAACTCAGGTTACTTAAGGCAATGGAGTAGAAGAGAAAGGTCCCATAATGGGACCGTAGTCCAGATATATTGACATGTAAGTGTAGGCAAGGTGTGGTTACAGTGTACCCATAAAACATAAACGTTTATGCCCTTATAAACCAATGTTACCTTAATGAATTTAAAACGATTCAAGCAGTCTCTACCTGTTTAACATTTTGAGAGATTCAAAGGGGACAACAATTAATTTTTTCTTAAATGCTTAAGCATTTAATAACCAGTGAAGTCATCCTGTCCTGTAAATTTCCTTTGTTGGGAGGCTCGTTTGTTATGATTTCAATCTCATTTCTAGTAATTGGTTTGTTTCTATGTTTTCATGTATTAGTCTTTTATTTTGCTTTTTTTGGGGGGTCACACATGGCATTGCACAGGGTTTAGTCTTGGCTCATGCACTCAGGAATTACTCCTGGCTGTACTCAGGTGACCATATGGGATGCTGGTAACCAAACTCAGGTTGGCTGGTGCAAGTTAAATACCCTACCCGCTGTGCCATTGCTACAGCCTCCATATATTAGTCTTGATAGTGTCTGTGCTTCTAAGAAGTTAGCAATATTTTCAAAGTATCCTATTAATTGCATTGTTCATCACAATTTTTATTAGCACTGTAGCACTTTCTTCCCATTGTTCATTGCTTTGCTTGATTGGGCACCAGTAATGTCTCCATTGTGAGACTTGTTGTTACTGTTTTTGGCATATCGAATACACCACGGGGAGCTTTCCAGGCTCTGCTGTGTGGGCAGGATACTTAATAGCTTGCTGGGCTCTCCGAGAGGGATGGAGGAATTGAACCTGAGTCAGCCGCATGAAAGACAAACACCCTATCCACTGTGCTATTGCTCCAGCCCACTTTTTTATTAGCCTTTATATTTATGTGGAATTTATGGTCATGATTCCATGTAGAATTCCATGGATCAAAGCCAGGTCAGACATATCCAAGGCAAGTGCCCTACCCACTATAAAATTTTTCCAGCCACAGCTGTCATCTTTTTTATAACTATGTAGTATTCCATTGTTTATATGCTACAGCTCCTTTCTAACTCATCTTTTGTTGGTAGAATTCTTATTCTGTTTAATAATTTCTCTCCTAATCTTGATAAGCATCTTTATAAATGGTATTTTGAGTTTCATCTTGAGTGATTTACTTATTTGCATTCCATAAGGATGACTTCTAGAGATTAATCTCCTTCTTCGGTTTGGAACATATTCTCATTTCTTAGTTTTCAATGATTGTGTGTTGGTTTAATAAACATATAATATGACTCCTTTTCTGTCGAGTCCTGGCCAGTTGATCCTGGCAAACTGGAGTTCGATCCCCCTGAAGTCACTGGACTTACTCCCTAAAGGGGAGGGAGTGGATAGGGGAGAAACCTCTGCCCTGGCCCTCTGTGCACGGCACAGTGGGATTCCTGGATTTCTGCCCCTTCGGCTATAGCAGCTGCCTAGAAAGAAAGCCACAGAATGGGGGAGACTGGTGGTCAAGCAATTCTCCCTTTATTGGCCCCACTCAGGGATTCTTATAGTACACTGGGAAGGAGGATGGGCGGGGGGGAATCCCACACTCAGAGAGGGGGCCAATCTCATGTACAGCGTGTTTCTCAGGTAGGGCTCACAGATGTCAGTTAATGACTTACATATCCTGCTCATAGGGCCAGGTTAACAATATGGGTAGGTGGGCACGGTCATGTCCCTCATTCTTAACCAGATTGCCTGCCAGGGGGGTGGGGGTGCTGGGCCCCCTGGGTCTTTGTAAACAGGTCCTGCTCTTGTTTCCAGGGGCAGGGGATTTGGTCAAAGTCTCAGACTAGCTGCTGAGACCCCAACACTTTCCCAGCTTTTCCCAGTGGCTTTTGGCAGGAGATGCGATTTAGCAATCCACTCAGTTTGAGATTAGTGTTGTCTCCTAAACCTTTGTATCTGTATAGCAGCCATGTTTATTCTTTGTGGCTCCCAGGAAATTAGGGTATGACACCTTTTATCAGTGTGCCCTAGTGTGTGGTAAGTGTCTCCTTATCCATTTAGTCTCCCAGAGGAATAAAATTGCTTGTCCTTCAACTCTCAGACACAAAGTAATTGGAATTTGTACCTAAAAGCAGCAGTTGTAGAAGTCAGATATGGTCAAGCACCTATAGAGGAAAACATGGAATCTGAGTGTTTTTGCTGTTTTGCTCTTTTTTACTGTTTTTTTTTTAGTGCATGCTAATAGACACTGGAAGGACTTACGTTCTCATATAAAATGCGCTTTATTTCTCTGAGGTCTTCAAGGTCTCCTGCATACTGACCTCATCAGTTTCCAGACCTCGCTGCTAAGAGACTGTCTCTTTTCATAGCCACCAAAGTGGCTTGGTTAGTGTGTGGATAAACTCCAGGAAGAAGATGCAGAGTTGTTTTATTGCTGTGGTGAGCTAGGGAAGGAGGTGTAGACCATTGTCATACATCCGTGCAGACTCCAGGAGGACCACTAATTATGAACCACAACAGTTCCCCGCAAAAGGCCTATTAAAAGCTGACCTCTCAGGCAGCAGCTGGGACATCACACCCCTCAATGAGAAACAGGGACCCATGTATGTATTACACTGAGTTTCCTGCACTGAGTCTGGGTGAAGGACTGTGCGAGGTGCTCAATTGTGTTGGAAAGTGCCGCTTAGTTGATTGTGGTCTTGGAGCATTCAAAAAAACAAGCCCTATCAGCACAGCAGTGACTTGGTAGTCCTCTGGGTAGCAGTCATAAAATTAGGGGTGCTAGGGGCTGGAGTGATAGCACAGTGGGTAGGGCACTTGCCTTGCACGCACCTGACCTGGGTTCAATTTCCAGAATCCCACATGGTCCCTTGAGCACTGCCAGGAATAATTCCTGAGTGCAGAGCCAGGAGTAACCTCTGTGCACTGCCAGGTGTGACCCAAAAAGAAAAAAAATAGGGGTGCTACATGTAACACTGGCTTCTTCCTGACAGGGAAAAGATGGATGTTTGATTTTTTGTTGAAGTCAGTTAGCAGGAGAAAACGGTGATGTACCCACCAATCTTTCCAAGTTACAGAAGAAAGTAAGTCAGCTCTTACAAGGAGGCTGATTATGAACCTGATTCAAAGCTAGTAGATGGGACCTTGTGTAGTGAGATCTCTTCCTTAGGAGAAAGAAATTTCTAGATAGTTTTGCTTTGCTCTGCACTGAACCCAGAGGGATATCCATGGCAAAATGCTCACATGTCTTTCTACCAAATCTCACCACATAATCACTGCACACTGTTTTGTTGTTTTGTTTTTAATAATACTTGCACATTAAAAGGTAAAAAGGTCTTCAGAAATACCAGATGATCATAATCATTAATGTTATATAGAGAGATAGATATAGCTAACCATGACAAACCCTTGGATTTGAGTTACAAAACTCAGTAAGCAGTGGGAATGGGAAAAAAGGGAGAAATAAGCAGATGGGAAGTGACTTGGGAGAGTGGTGGAGGCTCATAGGCACTTGGGTGCTGTGAGGTGCAGTACCTTTGGACACCAAAGTCACACACACATTGACACCATGTTACTTAAGCCATGGTGTCAATTAAACAAATTAAGCCTATAGATATTGATTCCACTCTAATGTTTATTTTTTAAATTTTTAAATTTTTTGCTTTTGGGGTTACACCTGGAGATGCACAGGAATTACTCCTGGCTCATGCACTCAGAAATTACTTCTGGCAGTGCTCGGGGGACCGTATGGGATACTGGGAATTGAACCAGGGTTGGCTGCATGCAAGGCAAATGCCCTACTGGCTGTGCTATCGCTCCAGCCCCTCCATTGTTTATTTTTGGCAGACAGAGTTGACATAAGATCTTCCACCATTACACAGTAAAATATGGCAAATACTGACTCTATACAAGAGTGCCGGTTTGTGTTTTTGATGGACTCTTGCATTTTGGCTCATTAACTTTACAAACTAGGTGATTTGGGAGTCATCCCTTGGGTGGCAACAATGAAAGTGGGAACACTATATAAACAGTCTAAACCTTTCACTCTTCAGAGGTACTTGGTTGCTGGTTCCTTCCTGATTATGAGACGCTGCGTATGTATGTGGCGGTGGAGAGAGTGGTGTTTTAAAATGGGTGTCTCAGCTTTCAATCTGTTTTGATGTCTCTTTTTTTAGTTACTTGATGTGTAGAGGTCACTTAACAGGCTTTTTGGTTTCTGGAAGAGAGCATTTGTCATAATGTAGCTGCCTATTTCATGCATATATGGGACCCCAGAAAGCCAGAAGGCTCTGATCATGCCATCTTAATGATGTCTCATATATTCTTGATTTTCTATTTTTACTGTTATATTCTCACATCATTTTTAAAGGAAGAAAGTTAAATGTGGAGATAAGACACTTATATTTTGAAGATTTTTTTCTATTAAATAGACAACAATTCAATAAAATTAACATAATTTTATTTTCTCCAGGGTGAGCCAAGATTTGGTCAGTTAATATGCTTTTAAGTTTCATACCTCCAACAGCTAGCCTTACCTCTTTTTCTACTACGTCAAGTCAATTTATTTGTAATACTTCACTTCAATTTACATTTTTGCAAGGCACAAGTGCCTCTCAATATTTATATTTTTGACAACAATTACCTTTGCACTTTTCAAAATTTCTGCAAAAGGTGTTTTCTGAGAAATGTCCTTAATTTAGCTTTGATCTTCATTTTTCTCTGAGTCCATTGAACACAAATGATTTCAGTCCATATAATTTCCTACAGATGTTCAAGTGTTTGGTTTTCACATTGTGAAATTTATTGCAGGCTCCTATATGGCAATTTACTTATTTGCAGATTGATAAAAATTATTCATATTTATTTACACGTCCTCTCTGTTGGGAATCTCCAAGACTATCCTCAGTATTAATGATTTACTAGTTTTACTTCTAGGATTCATAGTTGTTATTTTCAAAGTTACTGCTTATTACAGGAAATGGGTGTAAAATAAAACTAGCAAATGGAATGCAGTGTCCTCTTCCGTGGATTCTCAATGGACAGGCTTACTTCCTCAAAAAATAACCAACTACAATGAACATTATTTTCAGCTGGGAGAATGCAATCAAGTTTCAATATCTATCTTTTACTCGCATATGATTTTCTTGTATTTCTATACTGATATTGGCAAAGTAAGCCATTATTTATAAGACACTGCAACAAAGATGTGGCTTGAGGACAAAAAAGATAGTCTGAAGAACCTGTAGGGAATTCTCCCCAGGTATGTGTGATATAAGGTTGCACCTTGCTGCCTGTGAAGAAATCTTTGGGAAACATCTATACTAGATTACAAATCTTCTTAGTCCAGACAAGTTGCACAGGTGAGTGGCTAATTAATTTTTTAAAAATGCATGGGTTATTGTAGGGGTTGAAAATGCTTCATAAGAAAGTTTTATTTTAAATTGGGCTTATCTACTTTGAGGGAGGGCCAAGAGCTATTTAGTTTGAGTTAACTAAAATATTTAAATTATCTTGCATAAGCTTTACCTGTAATTAGTCCATTTTAATTTTCTTTATTTGGAGCAAGTTCCTAAGAAGTGCTGTGAAGTAAGTTAAGCCTAGAATAATTGAATGGTTTTACACAATTTAAAATCTTTAATGGTTGTGCCATCTGTACGGAGCTCAACAACAAAACTTTAAAAAATGAACATTTATTACAGAGCATTCAGTTTTATTTCTGTTTTTAATACAATCAAGTCTTTTACTTTTTCACACTCCTCAATTCATTTGTTTATGTTGTTGAAAATTAAATGATGTCATCACTTTAACAAGTCCAATTGATGGAAGCAGGTCTGGGAGCAAATACTATAGACTATAGTTGAGCTGACTGTAAGAGATGAGAACTGATGCATGTCAATGTGCCAGAGTAGTAGATAGGCCTGTTAGTAGCAAGTGCTCAGGTTGCCATTATTAGAACATTTGACAGTGGTTCAGAGGTTGAAAATCAAGACCACTTCGATGCTTTTGAAGACTTATTTGTGTGTGTGTGTGTGTGTGTGTGTGTGTTTGTAAAGACATGGGCTTCTAGTCCTTCTAGTACATAGAAATTACATAAATCTCCATCACTTATAACATAGATAATTGGATAAGATGTTGAATATCATATCTGGCTTTTGCAACTGCAATTCAGGCTTCAGATACCCTAGGATTTGGATCAAAATTTGAAGAACATAAAGATTATTCCATTTTTGCCATCAGTAGTCTCCATATAAAAGGTTATAGTGGTTCTTATTGGTTTTTCTAAGTTTTTATCTTTTGGGATAATTGTCTTTTCTATGATCACTTTGATTCAATAGAAGCTTCTGGTCTTCATTGGTACTTCCAAGAAATTACCTTTGAAGTGACTTGTTATCATGCTAATTTTGGTAGACATTTTGATTTACAAAACTATTAGTACTTTACTTTTGGGGATACAATATTTCAACTCAAAATGAACTACCGATATCAGCATCTTTCCACCAATGTTCTAAGAATTTCTCTTCTCTACCCCAGAAACCTCCTTAGCAAAATCTTAAAATTTTTACATTAATATTTTTATTATGGAGCTGGAGCAATAGCACAGTGGTAGGGCGTTTGCCTTGCAAGCAGCCAACATAGCCAACCCAAGTTTGATTCCTCCACCCCTCTAGGAGAGCCCGGCAAGCTACTGAGGGAATCTCTCCCGCACGGCAAAGCCTGGCAAGCTCCCCGTGACGTATTTGATATGCCAAACACAGTAACAACAAATCTCACGATGGAGACGTTACTGGGCCCGCTTGAGCAAATCGATGAACAATGGGAGGACCGTGACCGTGAATATTTTTATCAAATTATTTTAAAGGTTAATTCTTATGGTTTTAATCTACACACTTATCTAACTTCTACATCACCAAAGTGTCCAATACCTTTGACAATGTTCTTATGTGACCCCACTTCAGTTCCTCTCTTCACCTACTCCACCTGCTCTTTACCTGGCATTTTTATTTCTTTAGGGTTTACCATCATTTGATATCTACCACTCCCTTATATTCACATATGAGTGAGAAGATCTGATATTTTTCCTTCTCTCTCTGACTGTGCTTAAGATGTTACCCTCTGATTCCATCCAAGTTGCAGTGAGCCACGTGAGTTCATCATTTCTTATGTTTTTATAGTATCCTATTGTGTCAACATACCAAAAATCATTTATTCACTATCTATTGTTGGAAAGTTGGATTGTTTACATATTCTGGCTATTGTACTAAGTATTGCAATGAACATAGGTGTGCATTTATTTTCAAATTGATGTTTTGTGTTGTTTTTTTGGGGGGGTTTTCACATCACACCTAGTGATGCTCAGATGTTATTCCTGGATTTGTGCTCAGGATTCACTCCTGGTGAGCTTGGGGGACCATATGGTATGCTAGGGAGCAAACCTGGGTTGGCTGCATGCAAGGCAAATTGCATGTTTACTATTATACTATTATACTATTACACTCACCTGTTATACTATTACACTGGCCCAATGTTTTGTATTTTGAAATAAATGTAAAGCAGTGGAATCACTGGGTCATATAGGAGCTGTATTCTTACTTTTTCCAAAACGTTTTCATACATTTTTTTCCATAGTGGCTGAAATACATTTTCACTAGAAGTGAATGATTTTCCTTTCTTTAAATCACAATTTGGCCAATAATGGTAGTTTCTCCTATTTTTGATGTGTGCCATTTATACTGTGTAAGATGAAATTACACAGGCAAAGCTAAATTTACACTGATGGAATTATAGCACAGTGATTTGGGACAGTTTGACTTATTATTTTTACCTTAAAAATACTCATAAATGTAGTCTAGATCATAGAATTGTGAGATATAAATGGTATAAAACACTATGGTAATGGGGTGGAGTGATAGCACAGTGGTTAGGGCATTTGCCTTGCATGTGGCCAACACGGGTTCGATTCCCAGCATCCCAGATGGTCTCCCGAGCACCAGGAGTAATTCCTGAATGCATGAGCCAGGAGTAACCCCTGTGCATTGCTGGTGTGACCCAAAAAGCAAAAAAACAAAAACAAAACAAAACAAAAAACACTATGTTAAGATCATAGCCAGTGCCTGGCACAAAAAAAGGTGCTAATGCCAGATCCTATTAGTCATGCTCTTCCTCTGTCTTCACTTTTAGTGATAATGTTACCAATTCTCTATGCATGTTAGGTATTAGTATCTGCTCACTGTTCTTTGAAAAGCACACTAGCAATGTATTTAGCAGTGATCTGAGGCAAGACATGAGCCCATTTTCTACATCTGACCTACTTAGTGGTTTGCTAAAACAGTGAAGATCAGATTTAAGAGCACCAGTGTAGTGTTGCTTTATGTAATTCATATATACTTTTTGTTTTGTGGTTTAAACTTTTATGGTGTGAATAGCACCTCCATTCAACTGATCCCATTTGAAAAGATGATTTACTTTAGAGATAAGTGCGCGGGTTATTTCAAATTCTGCAGCTCATGAAATTCGTCTCCCAGGCCAGGATGAAGAGTTCCTCACACACATTAAATCAAGCTTCAAACACTCTGCATTACTAGACTCATGCAGCTTGCTCACCACAGCCAGTTTCAATTTCACTAAAAGGAAAGAATTGGTAATTAATTATCTAGGCCATGTAATGAGTTTCCATTACTTGGAATTCAATAAAGCTCTTTCATTGTGACCAGGCTGATCAATAGCACAGAAGGGCTAATAGAAGCCATAGATACAGTTGGGATAATAGAATGGCTATAGGAAATTAGGCTGGGTCCCTGGAGCACTCTTTCTTCTCTCCAGGGAACAACGTTGTTCAGAAGCTTTTTTTTTTTAGAACACTCTGTGAGGTATTGCAAAATGAGTAGGCTATTGTGTTACTGCACAAGTTAATGGATACTACCTTTACAAAATCCATAGGCACTTGGGGCTGGAATGACTTTGGAGATTATTTAGTTGTATTACTCATGGATCACCGTGCCTTCTAGTTGACCATTTGGTGGTGGTGGTGGTGGTGGGGTGTGTGTGTGTGAGGGGCTGTGCAGGTGTGTGTTCAGGTGTGTGTGAGAGGGGCTCTGCAGTTGTATGTGTGTGC